>PVIJ01013014.1:22623-47054 GCA_004024925.1 Scalopus aquaticus | reverse complement strand
CACTAATCCGAAAGGATACATGCACCCGTATGTTCATTGCGGCACTATTCACAATAGCAAAGGTATGGAAGCAACCCAGATGTCCAAAAATAGATGATTGGATCCAGAAGATGTGGTACATATACACAATGGAATACTATTCAGCATGGAAAGAAGATAAACACATGCAATTTGCAGCGACATGGATGGAATTAGAAGGAATCATACTCAGTGAAATAAGCCAGAAAGAAAGAGAAAAATATCGAATGGTTTCACTTATAACAGGACTATAGGGAGGCCGGGTGGGAGAGAGACACTCAGCAGTAGGGGTGGGGGTGGGGGGAGGGGAGGATAAGGGCACAAAATGGAAGAGAGCAGAATACAGGGGACCATGGAGATGGATCACGGGTGAATTGGTGGTGGGCTGCCAAGGGGGAATATAAAATGTAAAAGACATAAATAACAATAAAAAAAAAGAAGTGATTACAGAGATAGCATTAAGATCAAAATTTCACTGGTACTTAAAATTACCCCTTCAAGTTAGAAATTAATACAAATTTTAAAAAAGTTAAAATCACAAATGTACAACCTCATTGACTAAAGACATGAGTTCCTTAAATATTTTTTATGCACAAAAGTATAGTGAATGTTTATTTATATTTGATTATTTTCCCCTAAAAATGATGGATCACTAATAAAATAATACGGAATGTGCATTTGAAAATTATTTGCAAACATATTAGCAAAGGGAGCATGATCATTAAATAGTGAGAATGAAATCACTTGGATATAAATCACAAAATATTTAAAATAATATGTATCAAAATTAATTACTGATAACCATCTTTAACTAGTGATTGTTATTTTTAACTTGTACTTTGTTCATTCTTCTTCAATAAGCACACTTCATTAACCAGAAGTAAATAAGTAAAAAAATTAATCAATGAGGGCTTCCCTGGTGGCATAGGGGTTAAGTCTCAGTGCTGTCACACTATCACTCCTTCAGCCCCTGGCCAGGGAGCTAACCCAGCAGATCTCTCGTGTCTCACCTGCTGCTCCCCTCAGCAGTGTATTTCAGTAGATCTGTCTGTTCTGCTCCCCATTCTGTTTCTCGTGAATCCTCTCACCGTCGCTCCCGCAACACCTCTGGTCTATACCCCAGTACTTGTATTCATAAATAAAAATAAATTTTAAAAAATTATTCAATTAATTTAAAAAGTAAAATTATTTACAACCCTTCTTTGCCCCTGCAGCACAGTACCTCTAGGATTCTGAAAGTGGCCTTGCTGCCAGGAAAGTCCACCTTCAGAGGTACTTTTCTGTGTTCTTTAGAGTCCAGGTTGAGAAAGTCTGATTCTGGTTTGCTTTCACTGCTTGATGAACCAGAAGTTTTCTCTTCAGGTATGGTATGGCAGAGCCTTCTTGAGAAACAATCTGTAGCATTAGTTTTGACATGATCCCATGATAATTCTCTCGCCTTCTCTTCAGTTTTTTGATTAGTTGGAAGAATTTCAGGAAATTCCCTCAATAACCAATTACGATCTTTGAAAAATTTATTCTTATGAATCTTGTAAAATGTGTCCCAATATTTACTGGCTTCGCTTTCATATTTAACTAAAATAAAGAGGAAAAAAAGGTTTATTTTACTGAGAATTATATTTACTATTACTTAGTACCTTAGTAGCTAAATCTATTTAGTCATTAAATACTGTTAATATATTACATACATTATTTGTCATTTATAACAATTATATTTCTTATTGAATAAGTTTAATATTATTATCATTTTATGTATCTGATATTTTTCATCTCTTAAAGATTGAAACTATATAGAGCATTAATTCTCAAAACATTACAATGTGCAGGGGATGTAGCTTTATCCTTGAAGACCTCCTTCTGTCTTAATAGTTTGGTCAATACATATTTGTGAGGAATATAATCACTGCAAGGTATTTTCTGCTATTTTTGGAATCTTAACAATCATATTTTTTGCCAATAACCTGTAAAAGTCTACTGACTTAGGGAAAAGATACCTCATTTTTTGTTTCTGAAGTGCAGTTTCAACAGGAATGCCTGTGCAAGTTGGTAATCAGATAAGAAATTGTGGGATTATAAATGACATATTTCTACAGCCAGAAAAATCCACTGAAACAATCCAGTGTATCAAATAAACCCTCCCCCTTGTTTTACATTTGAAGAAAGGACAGCACAGAGAATGAGCCCACTTGCTCCACGTCCAGAAGTCCTGTCACATTAGAGTCAGGACCCTGCTTCTGACTACTGCAGGCGAGGGGCCATCCCATAGCTTCACTTTCCTGCAACCTCCACACATCTCTTCTTGTTGATATCGCCTCTCTTGATACAACAACTTAGAGAGAATTTCTGAAACCTCTTTAAAAGAAATACACATTTTGTGAATATATCCCTTAAAGTTCTCTGAGTTCCAGAGTCAGGGTAGGTCAACAGTTTCAGAACTTCAGACCATTCTTAGCTTTCTGCTTCTTCCTACCTGTGCCTTAAATTAATTAAATAATTTACTCATTTTCCTCAATCATTCATTCAACATATCTTGGATACTACTATGCACTAGGCCTAATTTCTGAGTGAAGAATTACTTTCACCCAATGTAGACATGTGACACCAATGCCTCAAAGAATGAAAAAAAAAAATCTTCTACTTATAGAGAATCATTTCCAAGGTTAAGTATTACATAAAAAGCAAAGTGTAGAACAGACACACTCATTTGTTAGAAGAAAAAGAATACTGTGTGCACATACAGAAAAACACACATGTATGGGGCCTCCCTGGTGGCACAGCGATTAAGCGCTGCGCTGTGGAGCTGTCAGCAGCCGCAAGTTTGACGCCCAGCAGGGGAGATTCCCACATGGCACTGCAGACCTCTCCTGCCTCACCTGCTGCTCCCCTCAGCAGTGTATTTCCATCGATCTGCCTGTTCTGCTCCCCACTCTGTCTCTGATGAACCCTCTCGCCGCCCCACACCTCTGGCCTGTACCCTCGCTTGTATGCGTAAATAAATAAATCTTTAAAAAAAACCCACACATGTATGCATATATACCTGTTTACTTATATATGTACAAAATACTTTGTTGGGAAGGACAACCACATAATTAGTAACACTGGTTGCCTCTAAAGAGGGGAACTGAGTAGCTGGGGACCAGGGTTAGAGGGAAAATTTTCATTTGAATTTTAATCTATGTGAACAGATCCCCAAATTTAGTTTACTTAAATTTATTCCCCAAATTAACTAAACTAAAACTAAAACTAATGGACTAATTTCTTTCATAATTCTAAAGAAGCCCTTGTTCTCAGAATAAGCAATTGCCTGTGGTCAGGTTCATCTTTGATACAGAGCCTGGCCCTAAAGCCCTTGTAGTTTTCATTTTCTTTCCATTTTTATCTTTATGGCCTTGTACCATGGATCTCCACCCATCTGGTCACAAGACTTCCTTCCCATCAAGGATGAATTGTATTTGGCAGCAGTGCTGCTATAAAGACAGAAACTCCCATCTGTATTTAGGGTCTGAGAAGTGAAAGTGGATCTCTGTAACTATAAAAGAATTACGTGATGTTTAAGTCCAGTCATGGTCGCACCTGCACTAATGGAAAAAGGCGTACTTATGGTTAATCTAAAAAAAGTAGTATTTTTAGATCAGCTTAGATTAGTTTAAAATAATTGTATGTCTACTTTTAAAAATTGAAGTGTACCTCATATATTTTTAAGAAAACATTCTGAAAGTCACATTCAGATGGAATTAGGAAACTCCCAATCTTCCCCAGGGTCTTCTTTACCTTTTTGACTTTCTTTACCTTAAAAATCATTTGTAACAAATTCTGGTGGTAAAAGATTTGTCAATCTAATAAAATGTAGTCACTGAGGAATACCTACATTTAGTCAAATCACTAATGTCTGAATTTTCAATACCAAGCAACTTGTGAAGTGAGTTTAAGCCTATTTGTAACTAGAATTTACCTACATGTTGTTTACTTTGTGCGGTATTCCTTGAGAAACTAATTGGGGTGGGGCAAATATAAGGGATAGGACTTGAAAAAAAGGATGTTCCTATCAGTACTATATTTATAAGAGAAATAAATTTATAAGGGAAATAAACTCAAATATACAATAACAGGAATGGCTAAGCAAACCTGGCAGGTCAGAACAGAGTAATCTTATATAAATAAAATTTAAAGGATAATAATATTAAGAGAAAATATTCAGATTCCTTTTTAGTGTTTTGAGGAACTGCCACACAACTTTCCATATGATCCAGCAACTCCACTCCTAGGAATTTACCCAAAGAACACAAAAACACTAATTCAAAAGAAAACCTGCACACCTATGTTTATTGCAGCACTCTGTGTAATAGCTAAGATACAGAAACAACCTAAATGTCCCCAAATAGATGAATGGATCAAGAACATGTGATACACACACACACACACACACACACACACACACACACACACACACACACACACACAGAGGAATATTACTCAGCAATCAACAAAGATAAACTCAGGTCATATGAGGCAACATGGATGGAGCTGGAAGGAATTATACTAAGCGAAGTAAGTGAGAAGGAGAAAGATGAGTGTTGGATGGTTTCACTTACAAATGGAATATAGAGAAACTAAATAAAGTACCAGGAAAAAATGAAACTTGCAAGCTGACCATAGATCTGAGGTACATGGCAGGAGAAAAAGGGGTCAAAATAGGAGATGTAAGAGCACAAGGGACTATGGTGATGAATCATGGGTGCTATGGTGACAGGAGAACTATGCAGACCACCTAAGGGGAGAAATCAAACACTGCCCAAAAATTAACAATGATATAAAAATAAACAAATTTAACAAAAAAGAAAGAAAACATTCACACAAAATAGTCTATATACTATAACTTTAAATATCATTTTATGATCATTCATAACAATCAGATGAAAATCTGGAGTAATGGTTAACAATTTAGTAATAATTAGCTTTCAGTTTTGTAGTTTTATCTGTATCGTAAACAAAGATAAAGAATCTTACTTGAATTTTGCATTAAACTTTCAACAGTTTCTACATTTGATGAAGGGGTATCTTTAAAGCCTATTCGAGCTCTAAAAAAACCTATGTACTTTCCTATTAAACCCCATAAATTTATGGAGAATATTTAACATCATCTGTTCTACAAACTACAGGTCTTGGCTCAAATAGCTATCATAAAAATAAAACCTGTACTACTGTTTTAATTTCTATAGTTTACAAAGAAAGTGAATCTGTACTGAGGTGACTGGAATCTGGTTGAGATACCAAATATATCAATCATCTATATTAAACTCTAGCCTCCGCAATCTTTAAAAAGGATCTGATTATTATTAGAAAATAATGTCCAAGGTCTGTTAATATAAACATTTTCAACAGTATTTCCCACTCAGTAATTAACTAAACAATTACATAAATCATTATATCAATAATATCAGCATTAAATATAATAACAATAACACATTAATTATGTATCGGGCACTATGTCAAATGATTTACTTGATTTTTTTCTCCCTTTAATAACTCTCAGATAGACATTATTGTTTCAACTTATAGACAAAGAAATTCAAGATTAGAGAGGATAATAAATTCCCCAAGGTCACCTAGCTAGAAGGAGCAAAGCCAGAATCTGGACCAAGTATATCAGATTTTAAAGTTCACAATTTTTGGTCCAACCACTATGGAAAACTGTGTGGAGGTTCCTCAAACCACTAAAAATGGAGCTACAACACGACCCTGTAATTCCACTCCTAGGAATCTACCCAAAAGACACGAAAACATTAATTCAAAAGGATACCTGCAGCCCATGTTAAATGCAGCACCATTTACAATAGGTAAAATATGGAAATGACCCAAATGCCCCAAAATAGATGACTTGATCAAGAAGATGTGTTATATATACACAATGGAATATTATTTAGCAATCAAGAAAGATAAACTCATGCCATTCACAGCAACATGGATGGAGCTAGAAGGGATTATGCTCAGTGAAATAAGCCAGAAGGAAAAAGGAAAATATCAGACGGTTTCATTTACAGGAGGTATATAGGGATCCCAAATATTTCCTGATCCCAAATAAGGGATGTGGAAAAAAAAATAACAACAATAATAAATTTTTAAAAATTAGCAGGCAACTATAAATCAGAGACATTCTGCAAGGCATGGGGAGGCAGAGGGATCAAAACAGGGGAGGGAAAATCACAGGGACTATAGTGATGGTTCACAGCGGAATTGGTGGTAGGAATTTTATTACAGGGACTACACGTGAGAGAATAAAGTATACATTGTACCAAAATGAACAATGATGTAAAAATTATATATATACATATATATAAATTTTTAAAAATAAAGTTCACAGTTTTAACCATTAACTACACTGCCATCCTAACACAAAATCAGTATCTGAAAATAATGTTTTTCTGATTTTGTACTTCTTTCTCAATCTGAAGCACTGAGTTGAAAGTCAAACCTTAGTGATTTATTTATAATCAGTGTAAGAAACTTGTGAAGAGGGCCTCCCTAGTGGTACAAGGGATTAAGTCTCAGCACTATGAAGCTATCAGCAGCCACTGCAGCACTAGTTCGCTCTCCAGCCAGGGAGCTTCCCACATGGCACAGCAGACCTCTCCTGTTTCACCTGCTGCTCCCCTCAGCAGTGTACTTCAGTCAATCTGCCTGTTCTGCTTCCCACTCTGTCTCTAGTGAATCCTCTCACCCTCACACCTCTGTCCTACACCCCAGCTCTTGTATGCATAAATAAATAAATCTTTTTTTAAATAGTAACTTGTGAATCACAATGAACCGTCATAGAAACAGATCAGAAATACAGAATTAAATCCTATTCTTTGAATTATATAAAAAATTATATAAAAAATAAAAAATAACAAGATTATATCAGGAAATTACAATAAGCAATGAAAGATAAAAAGCTCTGTGAGAGCAGATGGGCTTATGGGATAGAAACAAGACAGAGAAACAGCACACAGGATGAGCTGAGGTAAAGGCTACCTGGGCTGGAAACTTTTTTTTTTCCTTTTTAATGTTATACTTTCTTTCAAAAACATCTCCAGTCAAAGCTGGGAAATCCATAGTTATTCAGTAAGGTGTGACAGCTTGTAAACCTCAGAGGGAGCTCAATCAAACTCAAAATTATGTTAGTTGTGAGACAAAGTAAACACCTTCAGTGTATGATTTAATTTCCTTACTGCACGAGTACCTGTGATAACAGGGGAATTAGAAGAACTGCTTTCTATCCATGAGTGAAATTTCAGTTTCAACATGCTGTTGACTCATCTCAAATTCAGGTCAACAAAGATTAAAGAGTAGAGTATGGAGAAATCTGCCCTGCTTTCATTTTATCCAACTCACCTTCTAAATAGGTATATTAATAATCAATTTTTCTTGGAAAAGCAATTTTTCCTTTCACTTTCTTACTTGGCCAATTCAGAGTTAATTGCTCTATGCCAATGGCAGTAAAAGGGATGTAGTGATCTGTTTAACCACAGTCAGATAAAGCAAAGTCTCTCAATTATTCACATATTAAATTCAATACTGCTGAGGGGAAGAAAGAATATGCCACACTAACTATACTTAAATATTCAGAATTCACTCTGAATCACACTGAATATCACATCTAAGAAAGTGAATTAAACCATTTATGTATCTGACATATATGATAATGATTAATATGAATTATGAAAATTTATTCCAAGTTGCAATGTTAACAAAAAGCAATTTAAAGTTATTTTTGCACATCAATTACGCAAATACCTGAGCTCTCAAAGTTGAAAATTTCCACTTGTCACTGATAAAGTTCATTGTCTATTAAAAGGAAACTCTTAGGCTATGAAATGAAAAGTATATTTCTAAAAGCAATGCATGAAACTTTGAAGCACCACGACCAATTTATAAACTAGTATCCTAAATTACCAGCACATAAAACTTCAGCTACTCTTTTTATCACATAGACGACATACTCAAGTGATAAGGCAGTCAGTCACAAGGCATAGAGGGATTCTTTCACTACTTTGCTTGACATAGATAACTCATCCTAAATAGGCAGTTATTTACAAGGATATTATAAAGTAAAAAGAGCAGCTGCTTTTGTTATTAAGTTTTAGGAGTCCACTATATTTGCTATATAGTCAGCTGCACTAAAAGTCAAAAGCTGCCAAATGTATCTCTTTCATTTCTCTGAATTAACCTGCTTTTTAAAAAAGTAACAATACAATTTAAAATAAATTACCAAGAGTAAATATGGAATTAAAAACCATTAATCTAGACATCTATTGAAAGCAGTATTGCTAATGGGAATCTGTATGTTATACATTTTAATCATGGAAATGGAAATATCAACCATCCTATAGCAAAAGACTGTACTATGTGCAATGGGTAAGTTCTTATTTTCAGAATAGTGAGGTTGTTTCCTGACTTCAGTTCTCACCAACAGCTCAGACAATAGGTGCGAAATGGGAAATGGGGAGTGACAGGAGAGACTGCCACACACAGGGACCGAAAGAAATGTTCACGAGAGTTGGCCAGCATGGGAGAACAACCAGTATTTCCTCCCAATGGAACTGAAATAAGTGAGATAAGATCAGTAATGGTGCTCATGATTTGCAGAGGGAGTACTGCGTGATGGGAGAAAACTGGCTATTTCAAAACCTTAGGATCTCCTGGATAAGAAGTGCTGGTGTCTAACAGGTAATGGATGAAGAATTAAGTCAGAGTTTCCTCTGGGCTTTTACAAAGTTTGGCAGAAGAGCTTTTAGATCTATTCCCTTTGACCTATAGTCATCAGAGACATTAAATATTAAATCAGAAATCTCATCTATGGCTTCTGCCTAGTAGGTCAATGATCCCTTGGCAGAGACTGGACTGATTGGTTGGGTAAGTACTTACTCTCACTGTCATGTCCCGTCACTCAACATAGCTCCTCAGAACAAAAGTTTTCTTTCTTTGCACCGCACAGTAGCCTTAGTCGCTATTCTGTGCTACCTTGCTTCAGTGTGATGAATCAGTCACCCAAATAGAATTCCTTTCCTTGTAGCAGTTCCCCAACATGTATGAAGTCTACGGCACTAAGTAAGTAGTGTTATGGGGGGGGGGGGGACCCAGCAGAAACCTTAACCACCATGAGTCATTTTAAAATGGAATCTTTTGTTCTGTGTCTCCATGGCAGCCAGAAAACAAGCTCAGAAAAAGACTGGACATGCTAATAAGCAAACCAAATGCTTCAAAGCAGTATCATCAGACCTCTCCAGCCTGCTTTTCCTGCTTCTATAGAAAGAGGCCAGTCACCACCTTTCTATTTCAGTCACACTATGGTTCTGTGGGAACTGTCATTTTCCTTTACTGTGGTTTCTAGAGCCCTAAAATAACCTTCTCATTAACTTCACTCAAGTTCATTGTTAACATAAATAAGCCAAAATAGGCAGCCACGTACAGAGCATTCTAAGGGAACATTATCAGCACTGCTCATCTATTTATGTTCTAAACAGAAATATTCGAAAGAGTATGACAAAAAGTCTTGGTTTTTCGTATTATCAGGAAATACATGGTGGATAATTTTTAACTTCCTGGAAATAAATTAAGATGACTGATAACTTTTAATTCAGTTTAGGCTTGACTCTTTTTGTCATATCCAGGTGGCCACTAGCAGAAGCTTGAGTAATGTGGAAAATATGTCTGTGCAGCTGCTGGCAAAGAAGCAAAATTATACTTCCTCAGAAACAGTGTGACAGAGTTTCTGCAAAGGAATGCAATGTTGGCTGATTTGTAAGCAGAACTACCACTGGTATGCACCCTCAAATCCAACCCCAATACTCCCTGGCCATAGCCCACTCTGGGACTATATGGCTGAAGCTAATAAAAATAGAATGATTCCACTGTGGATCAGGTGTGCTTCTTTCTTGTCTGCCTTCCAGGACCCAGCCATGTTTAGGAGAAGAAAGGGGAACTAGCTCTAAAGGAATAACAAGTAAGGCCAGAGGATAAGAAAAGTTATCAAAGATGCCAGAGAATAACACAGGGCAGTGTTGCCCCCTTCACTGTTTAGGCTAGCACTGTTTAGGCTGTCTCATTAGCTCATTTTCCAAAGCTTCATTCACTTCAAACTTTAGACTTAATTGTACAATAAAATCTTTAAAAATAAATAGTTAACTATTGGTAAGAGTACAATTTTCACTGAAGTAGGCCTGCACAGAAAAATGCATATATTTTTTTCTGGGGAGTTTCAGTACAGAAATTTGGAAATAAAATTTCAGTTTCAGTACATCAATTTGGAAATAAAATTCTATCTCAAGAACTAGCAAATACTTTCTGCAAAGGGCCAAACAGTAAGTAATTTTGGGGGGCTACATAGTTGCAACCATTCAACTCTGCAGATATAGCTCAAAGGCAGTCATGTATAATATGTAAACAAATGAGTATGTCTGTGTTCCAATAATACTTTATTTATAAAAACAGGCAGTGGCTGGATTTGGCATGGACATAGTTTGTTGATAATTGTTCTGATATTGCTACCAGAGTGATTAAGAAATGATAATCACTAGAACCAGGTTGTTCTGGCAAAACCTATCTGTGGTATTAGAAGACACAGTAGTGGCTGTGCTTTGTGGGATCTGAGGGATTGAGGGAAATACTATATTTGAGATAGAGCATGAAGAAGCTTCTGGGTTGCTGGTAATATTCTGTTTCATGATGTGGGTGTTGGGAAAATTCATTGAGCTTTGTGAGAATTCATTTACAAGTTGTGTAAATGCTACTTCAATAAACTATTCTTTAACAAACAAAAAAATAACCAAGCTGTTTTAAAGGACAATTAAAAAAAAATTAGGTAGAAAATTTCATGTAGAGTATAGGGATTGGGCACAGTGTTTGTGGTTCCCAGCTATGCAGTGAGAAGGACATAGTTCAATTTTCATTTTTTGAGTGTGCTCTTAAAAAAATTGTGGTAAAGAAACAAAACACGGGGCCTTTCCGGTGGCGCAGCGGTTAAACACTGCGCTGTGGAGCTGTCAGCAGTGGCGACGCGAGTTCGATGCCCGGCTGGGGAGAAACCCACATGGCGCGGCAGACCTCCCCTGCCTTGCCCACTGCTCCCCTCAGCAGTGTATTTCTGATCTGCCTGTTCTGCTACCCGCTCTGTCTCTGGCGAACCCTCTTGCCGCCCCACACCTCTTGCCTGTACCCCAGCTTGTATGTATAAATAAAAAATAAATCTTTAAAAAAAAAAAACACATAACGTGAAATTTACCATCTTAACCATTTTAAGTATACAGTCTAACAGTATTAAGTATATTCATAATACTGTGAAAACAGATGTCCAGGACTTTTTCATCTTGCAAATCTGAAACTAAAATCAATAAACAACTCTGCATTTTTTCGCCTCCCAGCCCCTGCAAGCACCACTCTACTTTCTGTTTCTATGGACCTGATTACTTTAGATACCTCATATAAGTGGAATCATACAATATTTGCCTTCACTTGGCTGATTTAATTCAGTTAGCATAAAGTGTTCAAAGTTCATCCTGGTTAGAGCACCACCATATTAGATGCCATATTTTACTGATCCATTTATCTGTTAATGGATAATCTGGTTTGCTTCTACCTGTTGCCTATTGTGAACAGTGTTGTTATGAACAGTGTTGTGTGCAAATATCTCTTCAAGACTCTGCTTTCAATTCTTTTGGCTATATATCCAAATGGGGTTGCTAGATAATATGGTAGTTCCATTGATAATTTTTTGAGAACTTCCATCCTATTTTTCACAGAGGTTATACCACTTTACAAGTCTACCATTTCTTCACATTATCACGAATACTTGCTATTTTCCTTTTTTTCTGATAGTTGAATAGGCCAATTTATTTTAGAAGTCATTTTTGAAGTTTGGCAAAGCCTTATCTAAATTAAACTCTAACCATAAAAATATCCAAGAAACACTAATCCAAAAGGATACATGCACCTGTATGTTTATTTTGGCACTGTTTACAGTAGCTAAGGAAACAATCCAGATGCCCAAAAATAGATGATTGGATCAAGAAGATATGGTACATATACACAATAGAATACTATTCAGCATTCAAAAAGATAAACACATGCAATTCGCAGCAACATGGATGGAGTTAGAAGGGATCATGCTCAGCGAAACAAGCCAGAAAGAAAGAGAAAAATATCTAATGGTTTCACTTATAACAGGAATCTAGAGAAACCAAGTAAGAGAGAGATATTCAGTGAGGGAGGGGGGGAGGATAAGGGTTCAAAATGGGGGAGAGGGGAGCACAAAGGACTGTGGTGATGGTTCACCGGTGAATCCGTGGTGGTTAACCCACAGGGAATACACTATAATGTAAAAGATACAAATAATAATAAAATATATCTTTTTTAAAATCCAAGAAAAAGGGCCTCCCTGGTGGTGCAACAGTTAAGCACTGCACTGTGGTGCTGTCAGCAGCAGCAATGCAACGCGAGTTCAAGCCCAGCTGGGGAAATTCCCACATGGCCCAGCCGGGAGATTCCCACATGGCGCTGCAGACCTCTCCTGCCTCGCCCGTCGCTCCTCTCAGCAGTATGTTTCCGTCGATCTGTCTGTTCTGCTCCCTACTCTGTCTCTGGTGAACCCTCTCGCCGCCCCACGCCTCTGTCCTGTACCCCAGCTTGTATGCATAAATAAATAAATCTTAAAAAAAAATCCAAGAAAAACACCTTAACTTTATGTTTGAAACTCTGTGTTTACCCTAAAAGACCAGCAAAATTTTGATATGATTTCATCATCTACAAAGTTTTTTAATTTGTTGAACATTCCTAACAAGTGCACAAATATACGATTGTATAACAAGAAAGAAAATTTAAAGTTATGTTTTCATGTCTTGTTTGAAATACCACCTGTGTGTATTTCCCAGAAAAGGCAGTAATATGACTACCAAGAGAGTAGGTACAGGGTGCATACGTAATTTATTTCATTAATTTTGATTCCACTACACTGGAATAACCGGGAATTCTTCCAAGTGGAACACGTGTATTGACATAGGTAGAAACTAAAGCTCTCCAAAAACAATGATAAAATTAGGAGAAAAAGAGGGTAAGGTCTGAACTGAAATCAGTAGATGGTAAGACAAAAGTTGGACTCTTGAGAGCTACCACATAGTGCCTACTTTGCTCTTCCAAAAGGACTCGTACAGCTGAGTTTTCCACTACTATTTTTCTGGCTGCTGCTTCTTCTTCTTTTGACCACTGCATATGATCCCTATGAAAAAATAAAAATGTACATGTTTTAAGATTGAAGAAGAAAGAAAAAGGGCAACAAGGACACAACTTTCACTTTAATCAAAGACAAATGATACAAATTAATTCCATATCAAATGATTATTTTGTGCTAGATGTTCCTTCTGATAATGCTGGTCCAATCCTGAAACTCCGATCTTGAAACTCCAACCATTCTCTTGCTTAAATCTGGTTATATTGCAAGCTGCACCCACCTTCTGGAAATAACGGCTGGGTAATATCGCAGGAGCACTAAGGTGCATGATTATCTGGGTGCTGGCATGGCTTGCTGTGTTTACTCTAAGTTTAAATTTATTTTTCTTTTTGTTAACTTATGTACAAAGTATCTTTGATAATTTTTAGTGCTCCTTTTATTATAGTTGTATTCTAATATTTGCTATTGAAAAGATGTTGCAATTTTCTTTGTACTTACTCTCATTTTTTGAGTAACTTCAGATTTTCTTATTAGCTACCTTAATTTCTATACATGGGTTCATTTATATTTAAATGATAAACCATCTGGCACATAGCATGAAAAGGTCATCTTTCTAGAAAACTTCTTATAAATAATTTTGATTTCAGATTTTATTCTCCTCTATAAGAAGATAATAGTTTCCTCTGTGTGTATGTGCGCGTGTGTGTGTAGCAGAAACTATTATCTTCTGCTACACCCACACACACACAAATGTCTTTCTTAAAAGTAACATCTTTATACAAAATAGGTGAATTTGCATTTGTTTGTTTTTTAATAGGTAAGATAAGTGAGTGATGTAATTTCCTGGAATACACCATTATTTTAAGCAGTAAAGACACTACATACCCAAAATTCAAGCTCCATATAGATTACTGATAACTAAGAAAATTCCTGGGCCTCCCTGGTGGCGCAGGGGTTTAAGTCTCAGAGCTATCAAGCTATCACCAGCCACTGTGGCTCGACTAAAATCCCCAGCCAGGGTGCTAATCCCCATGATGCAGCAGACTTGTCATGTTTTGCCTGCTGCTTCCCTCAGCAGTGTATTTCAGTAGATCTGTCTGTTCTGCTCCCCACTGTCTCTGGTGAATTCTCTCTCTCCCCACCCCCACACCTCTGGCCTACACCCCAGTTCTTATATGCATAAATAAATAAAAACAAATTTTAAAAAATAGAAAATCCCTAACATATATTTGTTGCTATATCACTGATGAGAAAGGAATACATTATAAAATTTACCATGTATCAACATGGTGACTGATAAACATTAACTGAGATGTATATGAAGCTGGGCATATGGACAGCATTTACAAGAAACTAGGGAAAAGTCCATTTTGACTGGTTCTTTTGGGTAAATGCAGATGAAGTTAGGAGCTGAGTAATGCTCAGATTTCAGAGGATTTTAAATGTAAGCAGTTTAGTACTCTCCAAGGCACAGTAGAGTATAGGGGGCACTGAAGAAAAGGTGACCAATTATATTGTTGTAGGGGTGTAGGAGTAATGAGTCCTAGGACAAAGGTGCTGGCAATGGAAAACAGAAAGGAAGATAAAAGAAGGAGAGGCACGATGAAAAACAATGAATCTATGACTTGGAGATGAATTCGTTGGTGAGAAAGAAAAATAAAAGTGAGGAATGTCTACAAGATATTAAAATCAAGTATTGAGAAAAGGGGGTATTAACAATTACAAAATAAGAAGCTGCTTTGGGTGGAACTACTGGTACTATTTTAAGTTCTGTTGGTGCAATCAGATATGAGAGGGTATATTCCAGTGACCTGGCTATAAATACACCACTGAAAGGTGAGAAACTGCTTTCTTTTCAGGATTAAAACTGGTATAATGAAATCCCCAGAAAAGTAAATGATATGTAAAAATCAGAGTATCACAGATGAAAATTTAATCACCATTATTTCAAATAAAATCCAATCATTTACAACCCCAATAATAATTAAATAGTTTTGTCACTTGCTTTAATCAAAGAGATTAGAACAGACTATTGTTTTGAAGTATTTTATAACTTGGAACTGGCAAATATACTTTACATTCTGTACATATCAATATATAACATATTATTACATGAGTTATGATGTTAAAGGCAACAAATTATTTACAGAAAAAAATAACATTACTAAGGCTAAAGACAAGTTTGTCTGTGAATTTCTACAACATGTAAGAAAAAAAGAACAATCCATTTCCTTGTGAAGAATCAAGCTGTGAAACAATGAGAGTAACTTTAGCTTTAAGCATTTATTTTAAGCTGTTAGTTTAACTTGCTTCTTCCTGAGTATTTAATAGATTTATTTCTTAAATTGCTCTGACTTCCTTGTTCTTTATTTTGCTTCATTTTCTAAACTGCTAAGTGAAGGAAATACTATACCCTAAGCCTCTTCAATAAAGATTTTCCACTGTACAGTTAGAGTCCCCACAGAAACCTATAAAATGTTTCTACTATATTTATGGAGATTTCCCCCAACTTGCTGCTTTATGGAGTCCGATTCACATATACCCAACCCAAAAGACAGCAACAAGAATCACTCATTTATAAATAATAAGTAAATTATAATAAAATTTAAACATAGAGACAAATAACTAACAAACTAAAAACAATCAAGTATTTAACAAGAATTACCACTAAAAGAAATAGTGGTTTGGTCTGTTTGACTTATGAGTAGTACTTCTGGGAACTTATTGTAACAAAGTAACTCAAAAGAACAGAGAAGTTCTGTACAGAAAATATCTGTATACTAATATTCCCTAGACTGCCAAATATAATAACAGATAATTCGAAACTCTCTCAGTGATAGAAGAATGAAAACATTATGGTAACTCAATGAAATATTATGCAGGCATTTAAAATGATAAATATGAAGGTTATGTAACAACATAGAAATGTTTTTATGTAAAATAACATGAAGTTATGAAAACATATCACAAAGTTGTATGTTTGCAATTACAACTATATAAACTTACATACACATTGTATGAGATAAAAACAATTGTTAGAATAATAAATGTGGAATTAAGAGAAACCTCTTAAATCCCCTTAATACTGTGAAGCTGCTTTACCTGCAGATAATTCTTTTAAAATTGTATTCACCCAACTCTATGTTGTATGTTTAAGACATGTAACAATGGTCATTAAAACTTCATATCATTCTTCATGGGGGGAAAACCCAGCAATTACAACAAAAAGGAAGATATGTTTTCTAAAAAGAGAAAAATAAAAGAGAAAGTTATACAGAAAATAGAAACTTAATATTTTTTTCTGAAAACCTGAATTTGAAAAAAGAAATCTCAAAAATAAAAGATGATATTTTGAATAAGACGTTTTCACAACATGGCTGAGAACTTTGCAGTAGTCCTAAATCCTGTGACATCAGTTTACAGATTTCCTATCCCTTTCATATCTATAGTGCAATTGAATTATGATTCCATGCTTTAGCTTTAAGCTGATGTTAATAAGCTTAAAAGTCTCAATAATTATGCATTTGGTTTGGTTTGGAAAAGTTCAAACACATACATACACAAACACTCCTAGTAATTGTTCAGCATGGTCTGATATTTTTGAGGCTCCTACCTAAAGAAAATTCTGCTGACTATAACACCATTTCCTATTATAATTTTTACTAATCAGATATAAACCAAAGCACCACTATAAGCTATGTGGTTGAAATGTTTTTCTCCTTGTCATTTATTGTGTATATAAAAGTCTCATTATAGAGCAAATAACCAGTGAATTAAAAATATCTATTCTTATGTAAAAGGATGAGGGCGCTTCTGCTTAAAACTATTTCAATAAACCTTACATCCATAAAA
The DNA here is from genome assembly GCA_004024925.1 of Scalopus aquaticus. Taxonomy (NCBI): domain Eukaryota; kingdom Metazoa; phylum Chordata; class Mammalia; order Eulipotyphla; family Talpidae; genus Scalopus; species Scalopus aquaticus. Next base: position 29,983 of record PVIJ01013014.1, on the reverse strand, counting down.
AAATCACGTTATAGTTGCAATTATAATAACAGAAAAATTTAAAGAGAAAGTCTTAACTTTTATTTATATATTACTATAGACAAAGTTATTAATTTTTCTTTTTTTTTTAAGATTTATTTATTTATACATACAAGCCGGGGCACAGGCCAGAGGCGTGGGGCGGCGAGAGGGTTCACCAGAGACAGAGCGGGGAGCAGAACAGGCAGATCAGAAATACACTGCTGAGGGGAGCAGCGGGTCCACCGCACCATGTGGGACTCTCCCCAGCTGGGCGCAGAACTCGAACTGTGCGCTGCTGACAGCTCCACAGCGCAGCGCTCAACCGCTGCACCACCGGGGAGGCCCAAAGTTATTAATTTTTCAAGTTCTCTTCTGTACTTGTGTGTATGTACACAAACATAAATATCTTTCTTTACAGCTATAAAATCTTCATAATCATGACTTTTTAAAAAAAGATGTATTTATTTATGCATACAAGAGCTGGAGAGGTCTGTTGTGCCATGTGGGTCCCTGACCTTGGATCAAACTTGTGCTGCAGTGGCTGCCAAGAGCTTCATGGTGCTGGGACTTAACCCTTGTGCCACCAGGGAGACCCCATAATTATGACTTTAAAAAGCTATATAGGACTTGTGATTTTGGCCATGACAGAATATCTGGAAATAAATGGATACTTGCCTTTTCTGTCACAAACAATTATAAAACTGGATAAAATGTATAAAGCAACTGTTTTTAGGCAATGGACTGCGCTTCAGATAACACAGGCTTGTGATCCTTAAAGAGAAGAGAAACACAAAAGGTCTTCACATTTATCCTGGCTTTCTGTCTGGGGACATATTTCACCACGGTGCAAAGGAATTGGGGACACAAAGATAAAAAAGATTTGGTAGAATTTGGTTATTAAAGAATAAAGATAGTGAGATGGAGATAGGTGCATGGGACACATTCTTTAAAAAAAAATTCAAACAATACTAATGCACACAAAATACAAAGTTTAATCTCTACCTTACTTCTCATCCCCATACCATCCTTGGACAAACACTAATAAGTATGATGTGGATCTTTCTAGAATCTTTTCCATGTATATCGAAACAAAGACATGTATAGACATGTAACACATGTACAAGAATTCCTTAGTAAAAATGAAGCCATACTAGAGATAGTTTTTGGCAGCTTGCTCTTTTTGTTTAATGACATATCATAACCATCTGATTATCAGTACATGGAGTTCTCTCTTATTTTCAGTAACTGCTGCATTGCTCCAAGGTGTGGATGTAGCCATATTTTTTAAAAGCATTATTGAATTGTAACTAACATACAGTACATTTTTAAAGTGTGTAATTTGGTAAGTTTTTACACATACAGACACTCATGAAACCATCACCACAATCAAGATAATGAGTATATCTATCACCATCAAAAGTTTCCTTGTACTCTTCGTAATTCTTATCTCCCACTCCTTCCCCTCTTGTCACCTCCGCCCTGTGACCATCCCACTGCCACCCCACTAGCAGCCACTGGTCTGTTGTCTGTCTCCCTAGACTAGTTTGCATTTTCTAGAACTGTACAGTAAGAGTACAGAATAAGCTCTTTTTTTAAAGAGATTTTTAAAATTTATTTATGCATACAAGAACTGGGGTATAGGCCAGAGATGCGGGGTATGAGAGGATACACCAGAGACAGAGTGGAGGGCAGAATAGGCAGATCTAGTGAAATACACTGCTGAGGGGAGCAGCTGAGGGAGGTGAGACAGGACAGTTCTGCGGCACCGTGTGGGTTAGCTCCCTGACTGGGATCAAATTAAGGTCACAGTGGCTGGTGTTAGCTTGATAGCACTGGGACTTTAACCCCGGCGCCATCAGAGAGGCCCTCTTATTTTTTTCTTTCAGCACAATTTCTTAAAATTCTTCTATGTCATCGTGTGTATCAATAATTCATTATTTTTTAATTATTGAGTAGTATTCCAATACACAAATACACACACAACACAATTTGTTTATCCTTTTACTTGTTGAAGAACACCTGTGTTGTTTACATATTTATCTATTACAAATGAAGCTTCTATGAACAATCAAGTATGAGTATGTATATGGACATATGCTTTCTCTTCTCTTGGGTAAATATCTAGGAATAGAATTGGTTGAATCATTAAGTAGGCAAATGTTTAATTTTTTAAGAAACTGACTGCCAAACTGTTTTCCAAAGTGGTTTTTACCATTATATTCCTACTAATAGTGTGTGAAAACTCCAATTCCTCTACATCCTTGCCAACACTTGGTGTGGTCAGTATTTTGAAATATAGCTATTCTAATAGGTATGTGTTAGTATTCCATTATGATTTTAATTTGTATTGTCCCTAATGACTAATGATGTTGAGCATATTTTCATTTGCTAATTTAACATCTCTGTATAATTTTTAAGTAAATTTTTACTGAGGTAACATTGGTTTATAATATTATATAAATTTCAGGTATACAGCATTATAATTTGATATCTGTATACAGCACATCATGATTACCACCTAAAGTCTAGTTTCCATCCACTGCCATAAAATTGACCCCCTCTGCTCAATTAACGACCCCCCTCTGGTCTCTGGTGAAGTGTTTGTTCACGTATTTTGCCCATTTTTATTGAGTTGGTTATTTACTAAATGTTGAGAGCTTCTTGGATATTGTAATGACGCTTTTATCAGCAATGAAAATGAACTATTGATACATGCAACACATGAATAAATCTAAAAATAATCATGTTTAGTGAAAGATGCCAAACGAAAAAGAGAAAACATTTATGTATTCCCTTTATGTACAATATTGGAAAATGTAAACTAATGCATATTGCATGCTATGTTCTTTCTCCCGCCTCCCTTCTTTCCTTCTGTTTTTCTGCAGACAAATTTTCTTAATATTCAATCTCGTCCAGAGACCTATTTATCTTTTCCTGTAAGCTCCAGTTTGAAGACTTGGCATTATATATTTTCTGTAACCTGAGGGTGTCAGAGGAAGGGGGAAGCATGAACTCCACTGGTAGTAGGTAACTTTTATGAGGTGCTGGGTCTGTTTTTTGTTTTTGAGATTCACTGAGTACTATGCTAGGTTTTACTTAGGATGTATTCTATTCCTAAGGGGGTTTCCCTTGGGTGTTGGATCAATCTCTCAATTCAGCATAAGGCCCTGGAAAATGGTGAACCCTGTGATTTTCCCCCACTCTATTGAAACCTCAAATTCCATTCTGTAAGTAAGAACATTTATTTTCAAAGGTTCTTTCTCAACCTTCATTGGTATATATCTTTCAATTCTCTATCTAAAAAGGATAACATGACTAATGTCTTTTAGTGAGCACTTACATATTTATCTCTTTTAATATGACACCCTATGAAGGAAACTTGCTCAAGTTCATATATTAGAAAGGGGTAGAGTCAAGAATTAAATTCAGTTTTGGGATTTTGAAGCCCAAGTTTAGGCATTATATTAACTCAGTCTAGTTGTAAATTTCTAGTAGACATTAACTGAGTCTTACGTTTCTCTACATTGATTCATTTATACAAATATAATTATTGAGTGTTTATTATATAGGAAATACAGCTATGGAGCAGATATAAGCTAAGTTTGTCTCTGAAAAATCATACAGTCTAATAAAGATTTTAAAAAGCACATACATAATTAAGACACATCAAAAATAGTAATAAGGTAGTCAATTCTTATGAGTTTCTTATTTATTATGTTACATACTTTATATCATATATATACTAAATTCAATCCTTACAACAATCCTGTGAAGTAGATATTACTCTTACCCTACACTGGAGATTAAGAAACTGAGGCACAGAGAAATTAAGTAACTTCTCACAATTAGACTAGTCTGTGCTCTCAAAATCTAGACCTCTCATGACAAAATTCATAATGAAAGAAGACAAATTATTAATTATTAAGTACATTTTAAAACTATATATGAAATGGGGCAAGAGGAATACAATGATTATATAAGGACATTCAGACTATATGCGAAGAAATTCTTAATATTGAAACTCTATCAGAATTCTGGAAATAGTCTACTGTTTCTACCTATCTATTTATGTATCTGTCCTTATCTATCCTTGTCTATCTGTCCTTGCTTCATTCAGAGGAGTTCTGTTTTAATCTCTTAAATATTGCTATGTTAAGAGTCCACTTGAAAAAAAATTCTGTTGCTAAAGAAAAGTTTGAAAACCACTGGACTGGATCAAGGGTTCCTAACTAAACCTGGCTGCTCAACAGAAATACTAAAAGAAATTTTCAAATGACAAATTCCTGGGTCATACCTCTAGACCTAGTGAAATAATAACTCCCCAAGGGATTCTTTTGTGCAGAGCCCAAAAGTTTGAGAAGCACTGAAACAGATGACCCTTGAATCCTTGAATAACTATAAAAAACAGAATTTACACAGGTAGGCAGGAATCTTAAACACAAGAGCAGATAGTAGCAGATAGAAGATCACACAGACAACTAAATCAGTACAGTCTAATGAAGCAAAAATAAATGGAAAATGAAGATCTAGCCTAGGACCAGAAGCTCCTCTGGAGGTTGTTTCCTGGCAATTATCTCATAGCCTACTATAACTGTCCATGATGTTAGTCAAAATCTTTTAATTCAGTCACAGTCCATAAACATTTAATGTGAACCATGTATGTAATTTAAAAATTTCTAGTAGTCACATTAAAAAAGTAAAGAGAAATTAATTTTAATAATATATTTTATTTAATTTAACCAAAATATTTATTTTATTTATTTATTTTTTATTTTATTTAACCAAAATAATACAATTTAACATGTAGTTCAAGACAAAGTTATTAATGATATATTTACCTTATTTTTTTGTACAAAATCTTCAAAATATTACAGTAAACTTGATTTAGTCTAACTAGGTTTCAATGCTTAATAATCACATGAGGCTAGTGGCTTCTGGTATAGTTTAGAACTAATTAATAAAAGCTCAATTTATTTCTTATTAAAATGGATATTCTGTTGCAATAAAAACATAAAAAGTTCACGAATCACTTTTAAGTCCTACAGACCCTGCTACGTAGGCTAATCAGATAACAACTTTGTCTAAAGATATCATACCTAACACATACCTTTACCACTGACTTCTCTCTCTCTTCCCAGTGGCAGAGTCTGTGTTCTAGATATATTTACCAGAATGTCCTGTTCCCAAGGCCTATTCAAAATATTTAAAACTAAATTTACCATCTCTTCCAAAATTAAAAAAAAATTACTTCTTGATTTTCCTATTCCCACCAGTCGCCAGGATCAAAACTTCAAATGCTTCCTTTTCCTTTATTCTACAAAAGCACCATGCTCTATTTATTCTTCCTTCACTTCCCCTCTGCTGGTTATAGTTCTACCTGCTGATCTGTTCAGTATATTGTTACCAAACGCATATACTTAATACACATTGTATGTCATTTCTCTTTAGTGGTTCTATAATGCCTTATACTTCAGCTTTGAATTCAGACCTATGTACAATCTTGTTCCTATCCCTAAGCTAGCCTATATCATTCCAACCTAATCATTCATCAGTCTCCTAGTTCAGCTTTTATTTTAGGCAAACTACCCAGTTTCCTGTCTCTTGCATATGCCTTATACTTCCTCATCTCTGGTTTATGATTTTTCTTCCTACTGGGAATGCCCGTATTCCAGCTTTACCGATCCAAATCATTACTGCACAAATATTTATGTGTCAGGCACTGCAGTAGGAAATGGAGATGCAATAGGGAATTATGTTCAGTTTTCCCTTTTTAAGAAATCTTTCTTTATATGTCAATTATACCTCAATAGCTTGAAATTTTTAAAAAAATCTTCCTGACTATGCCAAAACAGAAGTGGTTTTGCATTAGTGAGTTGCATTATTGTCTATATGCATTATAAGAACTTAGTGGGCCCTTACAATTTACTTCTTCCTACTGCTAATTATCAACTTTTTTCCATAATTATCAATTCATCTTTCCAAATAGAGTGTGGATTTCCTGGAAGCATAGATTAGGGTCATATCAGTGTATTCTTTTTTATTTTTTTTTAACATTTTAAAAGGACAGGTGTATTAGGAAAGGAAAGAAGAAGACACCCACACAGACACAAGTGGGCAGGAAGAGCTGTTGCTGCTGTTTTGCAAAGGAAAAAGGTCTGTAAACCCTGCAAAGTTTCGCAGGAGTGCAGGAGAGTTGCCTACCAGTGTATTCTTTTGGGCGCACAATAAGCAGCAGGTATTGAACATACTGTTGCTGAACGACAAGTACTTATAAAAGAGTGAAGGGCTTGTGGGACAGGAGGAGGGTAAACCTAGCAAAAAGATACCCTTTCTCCACTCCAGCAATACAGTGGCAAATGCGGACCAGGGGGGACCACAGAGGGCCTGCAAGAACTAAAGCTGGACAAAGAGTCTGGGAAATTTCATTTTTCAATTCCATTTGTAATGAAATTCAGAATCAGCAACACTTAAGTTAGGATCAGTTACCTTGGCTTTGGATCTCTACAACACAAGTAAACAGCTTTAAAAATCCATTTTAGTATTAAAATATACATGCATGGTATCAAAGTTAAAATGATAACTCACCACATATTGTGTTCAAAAACTTTGGCTGGGTCAGTTAAAATTCTTGAACCCAGAGGAACCACAGGGTGATAATCACTTTGGTATCTGTGTGGCACCTTTTTTATCCTTAGACAGGAAATAGAATTTCTCCAAATCACATTCATCCTAATCAGCACCTGGAAAGTTAAAAATGATTAGTCAATATGGATTAAAGTGTATTGCTCATTTAATAGCCAAATACTGGTCCAAAAAGTTTACAACCTGAGAAAGGATATGAAAGTTAAAATTTCTAAATAAAAGAAGGATATGACACTTTCTCTCCTGGTATTTTTAGGCCAAGAGATGGGAAAAGAACTTTTAGAGTGACATTGGCTGGTGTTCTTTTTAAGTCACACACATAGACTTGATCAGCTTTACTCTGTGTGGTATTTGCTTATTTAATTTTTAGCACATGGTCAAAGTATGTAAGCCCAGAATCTGGATTTTGTACATTAGGAAGTTATTTTGCAATGTGATTTTATTATTTTATTTTGGAAATTCTTGGCAAACATATTTCTAGGGAATATTTCATTACCAGTAGATTAAAAATCCAAGTATAGGGCCTCCCCGGTGGCGCAGCGGTTAAGCGCTGCGCTGTGGAGCTGTCGGCAGCGGCGACGCGAGTTCGATGCCCGGCCGGGGAGAATCCCACATGGTGCGGCAGACTTCTCCTGCCTCGCCCGCTGCTCCCCTCAGCAGTGTATTTCTGATCTGCCTGTTCTGCTTCCCGCTCTGTCTCTGGTGAACCCTCTCGCCG
>PVIJ01013014.1:0-22523 GCA_004024925.1 Scalopus aquaticus | reverse complement strand
CCAAGTATAGTAGCAGAACAATAAAACAAGCCTATTAAACCTCATTCCCTGGACAGAGATAAGTAATATGAAAATTAGTCAAACAAGTAAATATTATGTTAAGCTATGACCCCAGCAATTTTTTAATGCTAAACCCCATATACACTGTTAAGAACAACAATAACATATCTGCAAAATAAATTTTCATATACAAAGTGCTAAACCCTAGCTCAAAAAGAGAATCATCAGCTGATTATGGAAGAATAAGTTAATCATTTAAAGAGTATGCCATTTTAATATGTACCGGTAAATATATCAATTTAAAATTTTTATGTAAGTCTTAAGAAGAAACTCTAAGGGGTTTACTTTCCCCAATAAATTCACTGTAATACTGCTTGGCATTTCACCCCCATTCAGTTCATCACAGCATTCAGCCTAATGCTGTAAGCTGTCAGGAAGAAAAAGATGTTAAAAGGTGTGTGTACATAATATGCATTAGAGACTACACAAGGAGCTATTAGGCATAAAAATGACATGTATTATACGCCCTTTACTACCTTACTGAATTCCCAAATGAACTGCAGAATGCTGAAAACAACTTATTGTGCTCTTAAACATAAAATTCAAGATTTTCCTTTTGGAACAAAAAAGACTTAGTTATATACACCAAAAACCTGAAATGGTTCTATTCAAATGTGACTAACAGTGATGAGAAATGAAACATTCAATAGCTGGTGCAAATCTCCTGTTTCTTGTTTGTTTTTCCTTCTCTGCTAAATGTAGGCTCTTTGGTGAAGGCAAATCAAATTAAATGCTCTGTCTACCACTACTTTTTCTCTAATGTGCCTTTGTTCTTTTCTCCTGCCAGTGTTCGACATAAGACTAACAAAACCCTACCTGCACAATTATTTTTAGAGCTCTTTCTGCACTGAATATTATTCATAAGATCTTCTGTATGTAGAAACTGATTACACCTAGAAAGGGAGACAATTCATGCTCAAAAGTGTAAAATGATGTAAATGTTTTCCACCCAGGAAAAGCCAAATCAAAATGAAACTTCAACCCTTCAAATAATCATGTGATACTTATCTCTACCTATCTATATATAGAAGAGGAAGAAAGGGAAAAATGATAAGAGTTTCTCTACTCTAAGTGACTGACAACCTCTATAGACAGTAGTCATAACCAGACTGGATATTAGGCAATTCAGGAAAATGTCAAAGATATATATGCTTTGAAAGCTGCTGGACCCTAGAGAGAGTACAGTGTGGCCACACTATTACCTTTTGTCTTGCCAAGGTAGGTGTTTTTCTAATTAACAACATAAATGTCTTTACCTATTTCATTTATTTATTACCTATAACAGTCACATACAGATTTGCATTGTTCTTTATCTTTTTTATTACATAAATACATAAAAAATTATATAATATAGACAAATACATAGTAATATAACTGCCTTTTCAACTAAATTGCAAGCTTCTAACGGCTGCACCAGCTGCTTATAAGTTAACTGTTTGACTACACAAAAATTATACTTTCTTGACATAAATTTAGTTGGAAAGAAGTTACTTCATATTTTCCAGGGTGGTTCCTAAGATACTTACAGTATGGAAGAAGGTAGTGACAGAGATAGTGACTACAATGATTAATGAATGTGTGCTTTATAATTACCAGATTAGCTTTAATGTTTACTAGGTCATGGTTCCATTTTGTGACGGAAAAAGGAGAGCAGGACAGTGTCAGTCCCAAAGAATTCTGGTAGTTCTTTCCAAGTGTAATCAGTTTCTACTCTTCAACATACAGAAGGCTTTATGAATATTTAGTGCAGAAAGAGAGTTGGTTTCTGCCACCTATTCTCTCTACGTATCCTCTCATAACTTCTATGGGCATATCCTAATTTGAATAGAACTAACACTGTTTTCATAATGAAACTTTCCATAAGTGGTATTTTTATATGAAACACAAAGAGGTAGAACTAAAATTATTTCATTTACACAAAGAAGGCAACAAAGGAAGAAAAGAGAAACTAAAAACAGGAGCCAATTAGAAAAAAAATACCAGCATGGCATATTTAAACTCCATCATATCAATAACTATGTTATTAATGGGCTACATTAAAAGACATAAATTGTCAATTTGTATGAAAAAGCAAGATCCCACAATACATTGCCTACAAAAGAAGCACTTTAAATGTAAACATAAAAATAGATTTTAAAAGGTATCTTAAACACCGAATGAAAAACTTGAGAGGGCTATACTGATAGACAAAATAGACTTAAATAAAACATTACTATAGAGATGAAAAGGGACATTTAATAACAAGAGCCAATTCATCAAGACATAGCCATCTTCAAAGTATATGTACCTAACATCACAGTTTCAAAATACACAAAACAAAAAAGGACAGAACTTTTGAAAAGGAGAAATTAGCAAAATTACAGTATTACTCAGAGATTTTAGTACCTTTTTACCAGTACTAAAATAAAACAATTATAAAGAAACCAGTATAAAATCAATAAGGATATAGAAGACTTAAACATTATCAACTTTATCTAATTGACATTTATAGGAAGAACACAATGTCTAGTCATAGCAGGGAATACATACTCTACAAGGGTAGACCATATATGCTGGTTTGTAAAACAAATTTCAAACTATTACAATAATACAGAATATGCTTCCTCATCACACTCAATGTTAATATTTTTTTACTGACTTTTATTAATAAATATCCCTCATCTCTGGCAACAATCATTTTCTAGAAGTCTACTATGTCTAATATTAATAATACCTCACCAGCTATCTTATACAGGGTTGTATATTGCATCATTTTTTAAAAATGTATTTGTATAGTTACATTTAAAGTGCTTCTCTTATAGGCAGGAATATTGATTTTGATTTTTCATCCAAAATTAAAATAATAAGGTATCTAGAATCATTCCCAAATATTTGTGAATTAAGCAACATACTTCTACCCCTGGATCAATAATTTACATGAGTTAGTATACTTTAAGGTAAATTAGAAAATATGTTAAATTAAATAATAATGAAATCTAAAACAGCAAAAATTATGGGATACAGTTAAGTCCACAGTTAAAGGGAAATTTTTAGTTTTAATTACGTCTACTAGAAAGGAAAGAGAATCTCAAATCAATGCTCTCAGCTTCAATCTTAAGACGCTAGAAAAATATGAATATCTTAGATGTAAAGTAACTACAAAGGAAATAAAAAATAAAAACAGAATTTAATGAAATAGAAAACAGACAAAATAGAGAAATCAAAGTCAAGAGTTGGTTTTTTGAAAAGATTAGTAAAACTGATAAACCCCTGTCAAAGTTGATCTCAAATGTTTATGTTTCAGAAAATACAAATTTCCAATAACAAGAATGAGTGAGAAGACATCACCACAGACTCTACAGATGCTGAGAAGATAATAAGAACAATCCCACTAGGTTTATTAGATTGATAAATGCCTTGAAAAATAACTTACTAATAACAATTTACCAAAATTGCAGAAGAAAAAGTCTAAATATCCCAAAGTTTATTAAATAAAGTTTTTAATTAAAATACAAAATACCATAACAAACAGGATAGCTACTATAAAAAATATATATACACATAAGAAAACCTGAAGGGGGAGATCCTATACCTTTAAGTCACAATGTTGTAAGCCAGTATTACCTCAATAAAAAAATAAATAAATAGAGGCCTCCCTGGTGACACAAGGGGTTAAGTTTCAGCATTATGAAGTTATCCGCAGCATGAGTTCAATGCCCTGCCAGCGAGCTAACCCACGTGGCGTAGCAGACCTCTCCTGTCTCTCCCACTGCTCCCCTCAGCAGTGTATTTCAGTAGATCTGACTGTTCTGCTCCCCAATCTGTCTCTGGTAAATCTCTCACCTCTCCACATCTCTGGCCTGCACCCCAGTTCCTGGATGCATGAATAAATAAAATAAATCTTAATCAATCAATCAATCACACATACACACAACAGTAAAGAATAAGTGTTGGTGAGGACATGAAGAAACTGGAACCATTGAGCATTGGTGGTAGGGTTGTAAAATGGTACAGCTACTGTGAAAAACAATATGGTGAGTCCTCAAAGCATTAAATGTGGAATTACCATATGATACAGCAACTCTATTTCTGCGTATATATCTAAAAGAAGTGAAAGCAAAAACAAAATAAAAAAACTATAAAGCGAGTGAAAGCAGGAACCAGAAGAGGTATCTATATAACACTTTTTATAGCAGCATTATTCACAACCTAAGTGTCTAAGACGAATGAATAAATAAAACATGATATACACATAAAACAGAATATTATTCAGTTTTTAAAAAGAAGGGGCTTTTGACACAAGTTACCACAGGGATGAGTCCTCACACATTACACTAAGTAAAACAAGGCAATCACAAAAGGACAGATGCTGTATTAATTCTCTTTTATGAAGTCCCTAGAATAGTCAAAAATTCAAAGAGACAGAAAGTAGAATGGTGATTGTCAGGGGCTTGGAAGAGGAAAGAATACAGAGTTGTGTTTAAAGGATATAGAAAATCATTTGGGGTGGGTGAAAAAGTTCTGGATATGGAAAGTGGTGATGTTTGTACAACAATGTAAATACATTTAATGAGACTAAAAGATTAAAAATTTTTAACTTCACCACATAAAAAATAAATAAGCAGATCTTCAACTACCATAGCCCACTCATTTGTACTTTGCCCTTCCTCCTCCATACTTGGAGCTAGAGTGACCCAGGAAGTCCCACCAGGAGACCCAGCATCTCTACTGCATGGGTACAGTAGCTTACAAAGGGGAAGATGCAACAGGCTGGCCAGTGGGCCTCTAGGAGCCATGCTTTACCAGTGACCCAGTGCAACAAACTCTCCAAACCCAGTATGCAAGGCTCTGGGGCTGCCATGAACTCTGGAGCCATGAAGATCCATAGTAAAAGACAATTCTAGAGTGGAATCCAAGTCAAAGTGGAAAAAATAAATCATTTTTGAACTCTGTGAAAAAAGTTAACAGGCCAGAAAAATCCAAATATAAGCCACTTTGGGTAAAAATATTTTATATTGACTTACCTTCTGTCACCATGTCTGAAAAACTGCAACATGACACTAAAGATGGGCGGGGGGTGGTATCTGAGCAGAAAAACATTAGCTGAACAGGCTATCAAGGACCATGAAAAAGAACTGCTCAAGAAAGCAAGAACATCTGTAAGGGATGTGGGGGAAAGTGTACTAATGACACAAAAAAGCAAAAACAGATAGACTCAAAAAATCTTTTGTAAAGGTAGAAGATATAAGCCAACTTTACAGGCCATTTTATCGTCAGCTGACCAATATGTCTTTTATAAATTACTCTATTCAGAAGCTCACTAGTCCATTTGATGTAGGTAAGTCATGTATGTTCCAAAAGCAAACTCAGGTTAAACCAAGAATCCAAGCAGATGGCAGTAAATGTGGTGGAATTCCAATTCAAATCCAATTAAAAGAAGAAAAGAAAAAAGGATATTGTGAATGTTGCTTATACAAATAAGATCTTGAAACTCATCTTCTAAATGAAGAGGAAACTTTGCACAGAGTAATCACTATCAAGTTGTTGACTTATCTAACTTAGTTTCTGACTTTGTAGAATAAGGGACATGCCTTAAAAATAATGGAATAAAAATACTGTATTGACTTCTTTTCTCCTATTATAGCAAGTATCCTGAAAAAGACTAAACTAAATGAAAAGCTAGAATTGCAACATTATTCTTAAAAGATTTCAAGGAAAATAATACACAGATGATCCAGCAGAGTTTCCTATATAAAGAAACCTGAAGAAAAGTTCATGCTTAGTTCAGAACCTATCCTCTCCCCTTTTAAGTGAACTGAGTAGACCTGATGAGAAAAATCTAATAAATGTTCCAAAATTTTACATATCTACTTCCACATGAAAATAAATAGGGATGCATTCTTCACATTTCTGAATATAAATTATGAATGGAAATGATCTAAGTTCATTTAGGCTACACACAGTCATCTGTATAATTTTCTAGTTTCAATAAAGATAGCAATAGTGTTTCTCAACTGAAACAAGTTAGATATGTTTTTTCCAGCAAAGGATCTGAAGAAAAAGGACCTTTATTTAATATGTGGTCATGATTCCGGTGTGTTTGCAATAAACAGTTCACAGGAGCATCTTCAGGCAAACACTCCATCCTGAAGTCCTGTTGAGGAACCTAATGAATGTGACATCAAGAATATGAATGGTGGCCTCCCTGGTGGCGCAGTGGTTAAGCACTGTGCTGTGGAGTTGTGGGCTGTGGCAACGCGAGTTCGACGCCCAGCCAGGGGAGATTCCCACATGGCACAACAGATCTCTCCTGCCTCACTCACTGCTCCCTTCAGCAGTATATTTCTGTCAATCTGCCTATTCTGCTCCCCACTCTGTCTCTGGTGAACCCTCTTGCCACCCCATGCCTCTGGCTTGTACCCCAGCTTGTATGCATAAATAAATTTAAAAAAAAAGAATATAAATGGTAACCTCTGGGTAGATTCCTAGGAGTGGAATTGCTGAGTTGTACAGTAGCTCCATTTTCAGTAGTTTGAGGGTCCTCCACACAGCTTCCCATAGTGGCTGGACCATTTTGCACTCCCCACCAGCAGTATAAGAGAATTCCTTTTCCCCCACATCCTCGCCAGCATTTGTTGTTGCCAGTTTTTTAAATATATGCCATTTTCACTAGTGTGATGTGGTGTCTCATTGTGGTTTTGATTTGCATTGCCTGATTATAAGTGATGTTGAACATTTTTTCATATACCTGTCAGCCATTTGCATTTCCTCTTTGGAGAAATGTCTTTTTAGTTCTTCTACTCATTTTTTGGACTGTATTATTTTGTTTTTGAAAGGAAACCTGCACCCCTATGTTTACTGCAGCACTACTTACAATAGCTAAGATAAGGAAACAACTTAAATGCCCCAAAACAAATGACTGAATCAAGAAGATGTAGTGTATATATACACAATGGAATACTATTCAGCAATCAAAAATTATAAACTAACGCAATTCTCAGCAACATGGATGAAGCTAGAAGGGATAATCAGCAAAATAAGCCAGAAGGAAAAAGAAAAATATCGAATGGTATCACTTATAGGAGGACTATAAGAGAGCCAAATGAGAAATCAGAATGAGAAAATAGCACACAAAACATAAACAAAAGCAAAAACTAGCAGGCAACCACAAATAAGAGACATTCTACAAGGAAGGGGGAGGAAGAGAGACCAAAATAGGGGAGAAAAGAGCACAAGGAACTATGGTGATAGTTCATGGGTGAACTAGTGATGGGAAATCTACAGGGGATACACAATAATGTAAAGGATATAAATTAAATTTAAAAAATAATAAAAAAACTACAATCCATAAAAAAATGTAGAATTAGGTAAGAAAAGAACTGAATTTCTTATTAACCGAGAAAAAGGCAGAATTTGCAGTCCATCAGTACAATCTCTACTGGACTTATTTCAGACTAGTAAAGAGAAGTCATGATTTTTGAGTTTCATAAGCTATACCAAAAATATTTGTGTATGTTATGTTTTAAATACCTCAGAAGAGGAAAATTTAAATAATCTCCTGTCTATGTTTTTCTCTTCCCCTTCAATGTCTACATTTACTGGCTTCTAAACTTAAAAAAATACCTTTAAGAAATGAAGCTCATATTCTTGAAATTTTTATAAATGCGTGTAAAAATTCTTAGATTTTTTTTGGTGAATTTTGCTTACAGTCAACTGTAAATATGAACAATAAAAGTGGTAATTACATTTTTTTATAGAATACCCATTACAGAAAAATTATAGAATAAACTTGTGACTTGTCTTTAAAAAACAAAAACAAGCAAAAAATAACCTTCCTACAAGAAAAACTGTAGACCCTGATGCTTCATTAGTGACCATCAAATATTTAAGGAAAAATAACCCCAATTTTACATAGACTCTTTTGCAAAATAAAGAACATTTCTCAGTTCCTTCTATGAGGCAACATAACTTGGATAAATAGTACATTTGTGTGAAATAAAGGTCTAAATATTGCCCACATTGTTAGAGTACAGTTTTCCCACAGGCTTAGTGCTTCCCACTATAGTTTCAAGTTATAAAGATTTGGCTATCTAGGGCCTCCCTGGTGGCACAGTGATTAAGCGCTGTGCTGTGGAGCTGTTGGTAAGGTGACAAAGTAAGGTCGACATCTTGCCAGGGAGATTCCCGCATGGCACAGCAGACCTCTCCTGCCTCGCCCGCTGCTCCCCTCAGCAGTGTATTTCCGTCAGTCTGCCTGTTCTGCTCTCCACTCTGTCTCTGGTGAACCCTCTCGCCACCCCACACCTCTGGCCTGTACCCCAGCTTGTATGCATAAATAAATAAATCTCAAAAAAAAAATGAGGCTATCTAAAAGGGGGAAACCCCACGTAAGAGTTTTTTAGGCATGTCTTGTTAATGCTTTAATTGCTGATGCTGATCCTTAGCATGAGTTACCTCAGTTCAAAGCAGAGAGAAATATGAAGGCAGCAGAATTTCCTCAAATCCTTGTTAGGTATTTCAGTTTTATTTATTACTGGAAGCAACTGAAAAGTTTGTGGTCATGACCCTTCACTTAATTCACTCAAACTATGACCATTCGCTTAAATTAACTCTGCTAAATGAAATTCTAGCCCATATAGTGAAGTAGCTTTTTGTTTCTTTTTTACTTACTTTGTCTATAGGTTCATACTTTCAGTTCACCATCCTCTGGTTGTTCTTCCTCTCTAGTCCTGTCAAAATCAAAATGAAACAGAATGAGCATGACTTTAAGTCATGAGTCCCCTCGATCACAACACTAAGTCTCAGTCATTAATAGTTAAAGCAATCACTAAAACAGATCCAGAAAGGAACTGAAGTTCATGCAAGTATCAGGCTGACAAAGTTTCATTATCAATAACATTTATTATGCTACCAAGTATAGAAGTACACCATGAAGAGCTGACAGGCTCCCTGCCAGTTCCAGGTGTGCCTATTTTAGAATGCAGAGAAAAGAATAAATGTATAAAATGCCTTGGATTTGGCATATACATTAGTGCTCCCTTATCCGGGGTTTCAGTTACTTGTGGTCAACTGAGATCTGAAAATAATAAGTACTATAAGATATTTTGAGAAAGAACGAGCAAGACCACATTCACATAAATTTATTTACAGTACTTATTATAGTTGCTCCATTTTATTATTGTTGTTAATCTCCTGTGCCTAATTTATAAACTAAACTTCATCATAAGTATGTATAGGAAAAAACATAGAATATATAAGGTTCAGTACAATCCATGGTTTCAGGTATCCATCAGGAGTCTTAGAGAATATGACCTGTGGATAAGGGGGAACTACTGTAGTATGACAAGCCACGGAGAAGATAGTTTTATTACTTATCAGCTTTCTGGGTCTACCACTACTACATGTTGTAATTGTAGAAGAAGCTTTGACACAAAAGGGTGACTTGTGGGCTGAGATCACTGTCCTATCTCCCGCCAAATTTTGCTTTGCCAGATGCTTTGCTTTCCACTAAAATGGAACACTTTCACAATGATTCACACATCTGCTTTATCATATCAGAACACTGTAACATATTCTACCAGAACAAGTAAAATGTGTAAGAGTATTTCATGTTATAAACATGAGTGTTTCTTAAATAATTGCAAATTTTCTTTTTGTAGAATATTAGTTTTAAGTACTTTTTAAATAAGGATGATTTTAGTCAGAGGAAATAATTCATACTATATTTTGCAAATTAAAATCTTTGAGGAAATAAAGCACTAATCCCAAAGTATCTTTCATGTTAATCTCAATTTTAAAAAAGTTAAGTACCATGGTAAGGCCTTGTTCTAAGCACTTTACATATAATTACTCATTTAAGCTCCAATTCACTATTAAGGGGTACTCTTTTCATACCCAATTCACAGAAGATAAAAACCACTTAGGATGAATTAAAGTAACATACTGAAGGTCACCCAACCAATAACTAATGGAACTTCAATATGAACTTGAGCAGTCTAAATGGAAAGCCTATGCTCTACTTTTTTACAAAAACAGCTTTATTATTTACTTATTTCCCCTTCACCCACTTGTGTTCTACTTTTGTACACCACTTGTGCTACACACCACATGTCTTTACTGGAGTTGCTAATTTGTTTTAACTGACTTGAGGAAGTCAAGAATTCCTTCTCTCCCTTCATCTCAAGTCTGCTTCTCCTCTCGGGTTTTAATAGACTATCAAGGAATGCCACTGGGAGACACAAGTCCCCAGATTTAGCAGAGCATAGTTACTCTCTTCCCAGAACTCAAAGCTAAAGATTTAGGCAAAGCACTCTTGAAGTACTGAATAATGTAACATTTTAAAACCCAGTTCTTTTCACTGGTCTAGTTTCACACAGTTGAGTACAGGCCAGGAAGGATTTCTTACTTCCCCTGCTTTTTAAGATTGATCCTAAGATTGCTTTTACACATCTCAGTACTGCTAGAGAAACACCAAAGAAGTAGAGGAAATAGTACTGTTGTTTGTGTGAACTTATAACCATTATCCTTGGAGCACTTAGTGGACTCTGAGCAAAGCTATTTGCATGGCTCCCTAAGAATGATTTCCAGTTGTCTCAGCTCACTGAATTCTCAGGGGAAGGAACTACTGTTAATCATACACTAAATGCTTGCCTTCCATTTAAAAGTCAATTCTCTTTCTACGTTACCCAGATTCTAAGCATCCTTTAAATAAATAAATTAGTGAGACATTCATGTTTTTACCTTTGTAACTGTTTATTTTTTTTTTCTCAGCTGGGTACAAAGGTTTCATTCAGAGCAACAAACATCATCTAGATAAAGATGCACTAAACATTACCTGAGAGGCTAGCATTAATGAGAGCAAATTACAGTGCTATTGTTGTACTGTTTTGAAAGTGAAAGCCGACAGGTAAGAAACACTTAAGTATCAACTACACTGCCATGAAAACCAAAGCTTCAATTAACCCAGGCAATTTCAGAGAACTCCGAGGGTGACCATCTGAGAGGCAAACAGCTCAGGCAACTCATACATCTTGTTTTAATCTTTCCTGGATGATTATAATTTCAGGGTATAAATAAGGTTATTAGCAAGAACAGAACAACAACAATAATTACAGTAAGTATTTGCAGAGTACTTTGATCATACTGTGACGTCAGTAGCTGCAGCTTCAAAATGGGAATCTCATGCTGTGTTTGTGCTTCATGACCACTCCTAAAGGTGGCCACACCACAGACTCACTCACAGTAAAGAGGTTACCGGGATTCATTAATTATTTTTTTAAGGGAGTTCATGTAAACCCATCTCAAAGCTGCCTCAGTCCAAAATATCTGAAGGATACAATATTCTAGAAATCACTCTGAAATTTGTCTCCAAAAATATTATGCTGGACCAAAATGAAATGTTTTCATTCATCCACCTGGCATTGGATATTGTGTGTTATAATAACTTCTGGAGGCATTAGTCAGATTTGGTAGGCTAGTAAAGGTTATTAAGTTACATTCATACTTTATGTGCTATCGGTCCTTTTAAGTTCTTGTAAAAAACTCACAAGGACGAAACTAATGGCATTCTGCCCTTAATGAGACTTCTGTTTTCCCTATTCATTGCCCTATTCCTATTCATTTCCCTATTCAAAGGCCTCTACCTCTGGGTACAATAAGCTTGTACCTGTATGCAAGATTTACCCAGTCATTTTTTGACTAATGTACCAATAAGGCTACCCTGGCACAAAGTGGGATGGTATAAGAAGTTCAATTCATAGGTGGATGTTAGAATAAAAAATAGAGGAGGTACAACATTAGTGAATAAAAATATCTAAATGAATATATTTTCATACTTTCAAAAGAATGCATGATTCAGGAAGGCAGGGATTATAGTACTGTGAAAATTCAATTTTAAAGAACAACAATTAGTTGTAATTTACCCAAAAAAGAAGGCAAATTTCATAATAGAAAATCAGGTAAAATTTTGACTGTCATACCATTAGAGGCACAGCACAGTCAGAAAAGGGTCCAGAGAAGGAAAAGTAAAATTCACAGGAATTGTACAAATTCTACATAAGAGACAAGTTCCAAGGGAACAATAAAGAATGCTGTAAAATTGTGGACCAGGTGGCCAGAGAATGTTCGATTCCGCGTAAGATGCACCTGTGTTTTCTACCTGTAAGTCAGATGATGCTCCCACTGGGATCATTCCTTTTCTCCTCTTGTCTTGGAGAGTTTTCTTGCCCTGTTCTTTTGTTCTATCCCCTGCCTTTAATCCAACTGGAAAAAGGTGAGTGTGGCATTTGTGATTATGTGGAATCTAACTCCAACAACTTGTTTTAGTCAAAAGATTAGTTTTACTCAAAATACATCTTCCAGCTTCTTTTGCAACTGGAAGAGACCTATCCCCATGTTCGAGCTGATAGAAGTATGCTAAAAAGCTAATGTCTTGTTTCCTACAAAAGGGGTGCTCAGAAGGCAGCTTGCTGGCACCAACTCACTCTTTCCGGTGATATTTTGTAAATAGGAGCAATGGGTCTTGCTCTTGATGGCATCAGTGGACAGGTAAACCAATGACAGTTACAACCTATCTTTGGACTACTTGTCTGAAGAAAAAAAATAATCTATATATTTTAGCCACTATTAAGTTTTCCATACAAGAGGATTCTAAGATAAAATACATATGGTAAGTCCTGGGAATCCAGAAACAAGCCATTTGGTTCCTGCCCTCAAGAACAAACAGAGTCCTGACACAGTGTGTAGCAGAGGTAGATATATGTGATATTAGAGCACAGTGAAGTAAATCCACAGTGGATAAACTTGGGGGTGCATTTGACTACAAGCTACAGAAGACTCTACTAAACCTGCTTCAATATAAAGGAGTAATAGCTCTTATAACTGAAAGTCCATGAGATGTGATGAGCTAGGGAAGACAGAAAGTACATAGCAACTTTAAGGACTCCACAATATAGTGTCATGGATTTCCCAAAAGATAGCTGGAAAAGAATTCAGGTAGTTGGTAGGTACTAGAGATGTAGATTTGGGAGTCATGTCACTGGTTTACAGGTGGTGGTTGAAATCATCATGAATTGAGTTTTTTGTTGTTGTTTTTTTTTTTTAAAAAAAGGAGAGAAAGCACTCATGGTAATACAACATTTACTACACAGAAGAAAAGGAGCCAGTTTATGGGATCAAATACTAATGAATTATCAAAATATAATAAGCTAAAAGGAAATCATTGGCTTTGGAAACACAGATGAATGATGACCTTTATCAAAGTGAGTGGAATGCTGTGCCCACAGAATGACTGACAAATCATTAGGTCAATGGGGTAAGAAAGTAGTGAATGTAAATGGCTCTAACAGCCAAGGGAGAGGAAAAGAGAAGTTTCACTGAGGGTCACCTAGGTGAAAGACAAATACCTGCTAAGCTGCAGAGAATCTTGAGTACTGTAGAATGAGAGAAAATCCAATGTTGAAAAGAAAAACAGACTGAAGATACTGGAAAGAGATGGACTGTTAACAAACAAGGTTCATGAAGTGAAGGAAGGGAGGGAAAATAAGTACACAGAAAACAATTAGCCATGTAAGATGTCAATTACAATCTAATTTCTGTTGCATGAGAACAGGTGAGTTTGTAGTAGACAGGAAGATGCTGAGAGACTGCTTTCCCAGTGCTCTCTTCTTGATGATAAAAGAGGATACAAGGTAGAGGACTTAGGAAAGAAGAAATAGGAAAAGATGGGAAAGGAAACCAACAATGTGTGAGTAAAGGAATATCAGAAAACATATTTGGTCCATCTGATGTTGCAACTCAAATGAGTAATCATGTATGTTGCCGTCTGAGTGCTCACTGCCCACTCCCAATAGCTCATGGACTTGGGATCTAGGAGTTTACAGAGAAGCCACGGAAGACCTCGCTGAAGCCCGAAGTGGACTATGTAACTTATACTATTCTAATCAGCACATTCCAAACCTTTGGGCACAGTGATTGATTCATGGGTGATCATATGACTAAACCTGTCCAACAGAGTGCATCTTAAGTTGACTGTTAGAGATTTTGGGACAAAGGTAATTCTCATACCTGTTAGACTTGTAAGAAGAAGCATGAAGCCCTTAAGATGTTGAAAGTTGTATTAATCAGTTCAGGTTGCCTTAACAAAATGCCACAAACAGCTTAAACAACACAAATTTATTTTCTACAGTCCTGGAAGCTAGAAATCCAAGGTGCCATGGTTGGCATCTGTTGAGGTCTCTGACAGATAGACAGCTGGCTTCTTACAGTGTTCTAATGCAGTGTAAGGTGGAATCTCTTCCACTTCTGATAAGGACAATTATGACCTCATAAGAATTTGGGCCCCATCTTTATGACCTCAATTAACTTTCATTAACCCCAGAAAGGCCCTATCTCCATAAACAGTTACCCTGGGGTTTATGAAATATGAATTCAAAATAAGAATTTTGAACACAGTTCAATTCAAAACAAAAGCTATCGTGGAGCCATGATTGGGGCTGGACTTGGGATGGCAAGGAACAATTTACAGATGAAGTCAACTCTAAGGAAGGAAAACTGGGAAAATAAAAAGAAGTGAGTGCCTATTGTTAAGCAGTTGGATTAAATTTCATTTGAAACTAGTCCTACATCTGGCATTTTTTTTAGTTATTACATTACATTTAGTTAATACATTTCCTTAAATGTTTAAACAGTCTGAGCTTACTGTTCTCTGCAAAAGTAACATGATCTATGCAGTAGTTATGTGATTTCCTCTACAACCTGACAGTCTGGGGACAAAATATTTAGTTTTATATGTATTAGGCTTGTCCAAGTTGGCAGTACAGAAAGGGATAGTAATTTAGGATGGTGGGATTAAAGGATTAATGGATGATCAATGACCAGGAAGTAAGCCCCCGCCTCCACCTTGCAAGCAACTAGAAATAAAGAGGAGAAGGAAGGACAAGGGTGGGATATGGCTGAAGAGTGGTTTTAATAGACACAAGAAGGGAAGATAGATAGAAGGTACTAACAAGTTAGTAATTAGGTCTTCTGAGTTTGCTAACGGGTTTGTAACACCACAATAGTAAGAAAATGCTGCTCTTATAATAGAGTGGTTAGAACTACAAAGCCATAAACACCTATGAAAGAGAAACACTTCAGCATGGATGCCTATACACCATCTCATTTTAAATTTCTAAAGGTCCTTATAATAGACCTGTATCCCTTACTCCTCATGAATAATCCCTTACTCGACAAATTTATTAATTTGGGTTTGTCAAACTAATATCCTATGACAATTTTTTAAATTGAGTTTTCATTATGATAGTAATCTAAATATAAAATCAAGAGGAGCAAACATATAATTGCTATTTGATTTCAGAGCCTGTGTTTGTATTCATGACCTAGCTGGCAATAGCAGTACAGATATAATATGGAAATGATACACCTGAGTACATAGCACACTATAAAAAAAATCTGTAGTATTTTGAACTGAAAGAACTACTAGAGCAATCAAGAAGACACAACACAGTACAGATGGACTAAAGTCAAAAGAACCTGTGTGATGATGGTCAACACCTTGTTTATAATGAGAGCTGGAACTGTTTTGATAAATCATCATCAGTCCATATTATTATGGACTAATTTGAATTTTATTGGCTTTATGGTTGTAGTTGTTCTTATTTTGATGCTATAATTGAATAAGAGCGCTATTAAGAAGGAATTTATGCCTAGATTTGTGAAACAATATGGTAAAAATACTTTGTCAACTCAGAGATGGGAGAATTTTTTCCCTTTAAGTAGAGATTTACATTCTTTCAACATTGAGAAACACAGTACTTGAAAATTCTGTTCCAGAAAATTCTAGTCTTACTCCTTAATAGCTGAAATACCCAAGTAAGCAGATTCATCCCAATTTTCTCTGGGAAGCAATTTCAGGTGAGGCGGGAAAGAATTTGGACTTGGTTGAATCCAGGCTTACTACCACAAAATCCCTGGCACAAAACTGTTAATCTCAATTTCCTCAGTAGAAGGTGGCTAATAAGATTATTTCAAAATGCAAGAAGGTTACAGGAGATGATCCATATAGCATACATGTAGCAAAGTAAGTGTCCAATAAGCTTTAGTTGCTATTGTTATTGTTATCATTATCATGGCTCTTCTTACAATTCCACAGGGCCTCAAGAAAACCAGATTAAGTCTTCTACTATGCTTTTAGGTTTAAACAGCCCTACAGTAGATCCAAATTCCCAAAAGGCAAAAGACTAACTTATCAATGAAGTGGGGTGGCACAGTAGAAAGTGCTGGACTGAGTAACGGGTAAGTCTCAAGTTCAAGTACTGCTACAGCCACCTATTAATCATGATTTTATGGTAAGTCCCCTAATTTGCCTATGCCTATAGACTTGTTTGTAAAATGGAGGTAATTCCTAAGTCACAAAGTTCTTACAAAGAACATAAATGACAGTATTTCATAAATGTAGAGTGAAATTATTATTCAACAAATTACAGAAATATTTCTAATGGACACCCCTTAGAGCTTAAAAAGGAAAAAAAAAGTCACACAAAATAATTAGGAACAACATTTTCATCTCTCATTGCCAATCAATCAGGTGTTAAGGTGGTCAAATAGGACAAGCCAAACAGAAAGTAATAAGTGTTTTACTTATTTCAATAAGTATTGATTACAATAGTGTAATCAGGAGGCCAACACCAGCTTCCCAGTGTTCCATTTTTCCCATTATATAGCCCCACCATGGGTCAAGTGAACACAGCACAGACACAGAGAGCCCTGAAAAAAAGGCTCTGCCTTTTTATGAATGCCGCTCATGGGAGTGGTCAAAGTGGAAAAAGTGTCTCCACAGAGACTCAGAGTAGAATCTTCTGATTCCTTAGGAGACATCTGGGCTAAGAATGTAGATGTACACATGAGCATGGCTGCCCAAGGGGACCATGACTGCAATCATTTCAGAAAACTACTATGTATCAAGTCTGCTGTGAATATGGCAGCTTCTCCCCATGAGGCCTTCCAGGAAGCCTTGTAATTGTCCAGGTTAGGATGAAAGATCACACATCAGATTCTGAGCTCTAGCCGGCTCCTCATGCAAAGGAAAAAAGAATATAATCATTCTCTACCTAATATATAATGAACCTTATTTCAAGAAATTATATACACTAAAAAAATCAATAAATTTATAATGATATTTAAAAACAATGAATAATAATGCCACAGCAAGCTACTTAAGACTTGAAAATATTGGGAACTCCCTGGTGGCGCAAGGGCTTAAGTGTCAGCACTATGACATTATGGCTATTCACAGCCATTGCAACACAAGTTTGATCCCCAGCCAGGCAGCTAACCCACTTAGCACAGCAGACCTCTCCTGTCTCGCCCGCTGCTCCCCTCAGCAGTGTATTTCAGTCAATCTACCTGTTCTGCTCCCCACTCTGTCTCTGGTGAATCGTCTCACCCCACCCCCACCACACTTCTTGCCTACACCTCAGCTCTTGTATGCATAAATAAATCTTTTTTTAAAAAAATAACTGAAAATATTAATCGTATTCTTAACTTTCCAAGAACCACATCATATACAGAAATTTTTGTAATCTTCAGCTATTATAAAATGTCTTGTTTCTAAGATCATTTGTAAGTCAGCTGCCAAGAGCTCAAAACCACATCTTCTATAGCAATGCTTTAAATGGTGATTAAGATGCCAAACTAATCCATACATGCATTTTAAATCCATAATGTAAATGAAAAGAAATTTGTATATTTTAAATGATCTTATAAAACCGATAAATAGCATTTTCCCAAATAGCTGAAACACTGCCAATCCATACTGTCTAGGGCAACTTGAATCTTACTTAATACCAAAAAAAAAGGAAATCTGATTAAATTATGATTCTTTAAAAAAGTAACACATAAAATCTCTCAGACTTTTTTGCCACCTGATAACACAGGCATGTATATAAAATAATGCTATTTAACTAAAAAGTAGGCGTAAATCAAAATAATTGTTGACCCTTCAAGTAAGTGACTTTCCGAGGTTATTTATTCCAGTAATAGACATCTTTGACATTCCATTTTCAGATATTGTCCTTATTGATTCGTTTTCATATCCTCAGTGGTGACAAACTCTTTGCTTTAGAATCATATCCACCTTTTTTTTTTAAGTTGTTTTTGTTGCCATAAATGTATAGACTTCCAACATATTCATATTCATTGAAATAAAGATTCTAGTGTATTTTGTTTCCTTAAACAATCTGAAAAGTCATACCTCATAAATCAAGTACAAACTGTACTACCACAAATGATAGTATCCTTTGTGCTTATTCTTTTTTAAGAAACCAAAACTATCTGGAAATACAAGCTAAATGTTTTCATTTAATATTAATAGCAAAAACCAAAAACATACAGGGGAGAAAATACTCCCTTTTATGATTGCAATAAAAAAAATTTAGCCAGAAATTTATAGGACTGATGAAAGCTAAAATTCTACAGAGAGTCATGGAAGATAATTTTATAAATAGGAAGATAGTATATGGGTTTCTGGAGCTGAAGATTCAATATTGTAAAATTTCAAGTTCTTGCCAAAATCATCAATGAAATTAATTTTAATCAAAGTTCCAGAAATGTTTTTGGGGAACTTTAACAAGTCATTTAATAATTCATCTGGAAGAATAAACACGCAAGAAATGCCAGAAAAATACTGGAGGGAAATGAGTAATGCTGATTGTGGTAGGGCAGAGTTAGGGTTAAAGGTAGGTAGGGGACATGCTTGTCTTTCTAGAAATTATAATACACTATAAAGCAAGTCTTTCTTGGCCATGTTTATAATGCCAGGTTATATAGTCAAAAGAGAGGAGCAAAATAAGAAAGTCCAAAAACTAGTTAAAATTTATTTAATTAACTTGTAATTAAGTTAGTATTTCAAATCAGTAGGTTAAAGCTGGCCTATTCAAATAAATATGTTAAATAAAAGGGCAGCCTATTTGAAAAAAATAAATTATATCCCTACTCTAAAAACAAAATTCCAGATAAATTTTTTAATGTAAAAAAGCCTTAACAGGCCTAGAAAAAATGTATATGAATACCTACTAAAAAGTAGGATAGAAAACAATGTTTTGAATATGATACAAAAACCCTAAAGTATAAAAAGAAAGTAAAAGACAGAGATTGCTTATAAAAGACACTAGGGAAATACCTGCAAAATACTATAATGTAGTCATGTTCGTAATCTATAAGGAATGCTTAAAAAAATACATGACCTCAGTAGAAAATGTTGTGATGCCATCAACAAGTATTCAAAAAAGAAATGCAAATGGCCATTAAACAATTAAAAACATTCATCTACTAATAAAGATTTTGGGGGATGCTTTTGACTATAAGTTACAGGAGACTCTATTCAAACTGGCTTAAATAATAAGAGAAAAATATCTCTTATAACTGGAAGTCCATGAGGTTGAAGTTTCAGATATGCATTCATATTTTCATTTCTGCAATATCATCAAGAACACAGGTTTCTGACATTTTTCCATCTTACTTTCCATAGCATCACCTTTATCCCAGTTACAAAATGGCTACAGCAGTTCTGGGCATCACACTGTTATGGCAACATTCAAAGGAAAAAAAAAGACCATCTCTTTCTTACATCTCTTTATAAGGATAAGGAAATGTTCTCTTAAGCTCCTCAGCAGACTTGTTTTCAGATTTTATTGACCAGAATTGGGTCATACACTCTGAGGGGAGACTGCACTGACAGACTTCACCTGAGGGAACTGTGGCAGGACATTTGGAAATATTAAAAAGAAGAAATTTAGTGAAAAATTTCATTTCTAAAAATATATCTGAAGAACATAATCAGAAGAATATATATTAAGATTTTGTCATAGTATTTGTTGGTACATCAAACTAAAAACTGTAAATAATTCTAAATGCCTTTAGAAGAGTGACTAAATTATTATATATCCTCAAAAAGAAAAATTTTGTAGGCAGTTAAAATGTTGTTAAAAACCAAAATTTACTGAAATGAAGCCCATGATTCATGAGATGGAGGAATAAGGAAGTACTATAAAATACCTATATTATGATCTATTTTTTTAATTTCACATATACAGACCAATAAGTGTACATATGCAGAGAAAAAGTCCAGAAGAATTTACAGTAGTTATTTCTGATTGAAATGGCCAAAGAGAAACTTATATTTTCTTCTTAATATGTCTCAAAATGTTTTTTTCTTTTAAGTAAACTCAAATTATCTTCATAGTTGGAAAACAAACAAAAAGAGTAAGTCACTAAATATACAAATTCAACATAATGGAAGAATCACACTTGGGAAGGATGGTGGGGAGGACGATGGTATGGGCAATAATGACCACAACACGAGGAAAGTTTCAAAAGTTTTCTGGTGGTGAGGCACCCATTTACATAGAGAAAAAGATGCCATGGAATCTCTAAGGCCAAGTTAATAAGACCCAGATAGGGAGCTGTGGCCTGATGGATCCTGGACCCAATACCCTAGCATCAAAGACCAGAGGAAGACTTTTTAAAAGACCCCAGTTTGTTAAAGTAAGACAGACAATTGCAAATGCTGAGAAGATAGAGGTAAAGAATTCTGAAAGAGAAAGAAATTATTGGAAAAGGTAAAGGAGAAGGTAGAGCTAGACAAATAACCCACACAGAATACCATATTTCAGTTATTCAGAAACTTTCTATTCACCAAGTATGGTGAACAGTATTTGCTACACTGCTGTTGATATTATGGCTGCTCTCTTTCCATTTGGTAACTGTGAGGTGCCAGAGACTTTTCATTTATAGTACTTGCTGGTCATCAGGCAGCAAACATAGAGGGCGCCCTATAGGTCTGCACAGTCTGGCTCCTGGGAAAGCTTGTGCACCCTCTGCTGGTCAGTTCCACACCAGGATAGGAGGGTCTGTGTCCCAAGGAGACAATTCCCCAAATCACAGGGATACACTTTTGTGTTCTCTATCTAGCTAATTTCAGTGAAGTTTAGAAACTATTTCCTCAACCTGCCACCTAAAAGAGATAATTACAGATTGAAACAAGATCTTTTTAATGCACAAGAAAAAGATCATAAAAACTAAAGTCTTGTGAGAAAATACACCATCAAAGGCATTTTAAATTCAAATGATTTCACCATAATAAAGTATGCAGATGATTACAACACTTAATATGACTAAAGCTCCATTAGAGTTTTACTCTACTTGAAAACCTGAAAATCACAATAACAAATATATGTATAGGCTTTCACAACTTATAAAATGCTGTCACATTCACTTTCACACCTAATCCTTACAACAACCCTATAAGCAACGGAGAGAGGCAGGACAAACATTTATGTTACCAGAATTTTATAGATGTGGAGGTAAGGCTTCAAAGAGGTTACATGACTCATCTTGATCATACATCTGCAAAGCCCATGTTCCAAATTCCACATTTTACTCAGTAAACAATTCTACCTGAGCTGCTGATCTATATGGAGTTTTCTAAAGATATAGCATATATTTTAGGCAGAGAAATAAAAGGCCTAAACATGTTTCTGTTAACACATTCCATTTTTGTTTCAAGTATCACCAAAATTTTAGAACTTGAAACTTAAATTTGAGGTATATGCAGTGTAGGCAATGATTTAGCCTAAAAGACAGAGTTTAACAAAGGAAGCGGTGATCTTGATAAGGAATCGACTTGAAAACCAAATAAAGATAACTTCAGAATTTCTATGTGGCCTATGTCCATAAAAAGTAGATCCTGTCAGGCTTGGTGGCTTTTGGATCAGGCAAGTTATACACAAAGCATGATATTGGGGCCAGGAGTCCTCAAGTTCTGATCCTGCTTTCTCTTGAATTTTTATAATCTTAGTGCTTTCCCCCTCATGAACAAAGCATTATGGACATTGTTTTGTTGGAATGCCAATCAAAATGCCAGTATGGTGAAAAAGAAAAGAGAAGTGAGGGAAATTCAGCCCTCAAGCTAAAAAGCAGATTGAAGCAAAGTATTAATGATAAATAAGAATCAAACAATTATACAGTGCTTGCTATGTGCCAAGCATTATTCTAAGTGCTTTACATACATTAACTCGTTTAATTCTCCCAAGAAACCATTTAACAGCTAAGTACATTGAGGCAAAAAGAGGTAAAGTAATTTTAGTTGCTATGGTAACTAGGTTTGAACAGTTAAGTGGTGAGGCTGAGATCTAAACTGAGGCAGGCCTGGTAATTAAGTTCATCTTTTTAACTAAATGTTGCCTCTACACAGTGGTATCTACCACATTCCTGTTGCATTTTTTTTTAAAAAGATTTATTTATTTATGCGTACAAGCTGGGGTACAGGCCAGAGGCGAGGGGCGGCGAGAGGGTTCACCAGAGACAGAGCGGGGAGCAGAACAGGCAGAGGGACAGAAACACACTGCTGAGGGGAGCAGCGGGTGAGGCAGGAGAGGTCTGCCACGCCATGTGGGATTCTCCCCAGCCGGGTATTGAACTCGCGTAGC
>PVIJ01013013.1:0-46946 GCA_004024925.1 Scalopus aquaticus | reverse complement strand
ATCCATCTCCGTGGTCCCTTGTGTTCTTTTCTTCTCCATTTTGTGCCCTTATCCTCCCCCTCCCCCCACCCCCCCAAGTGTCTCTCTCCTATTTGGTTTCCCTGTAGTCCTGTTATAAGTGAAACCATTCGATATTTTTCTCTTTCTGGCTTGTTTCGCTGAGTATGATCCCCTCTAATTCCATCCATGTCGCTGCAAATTGCATGTGTTTATCTTCTTTGAATGCTGAATAGAATTCCATTGTGTATATGTACCACATCTTCTTGATCCGGTATCTATTTTTGGACATCTGGGTTGCTTCCATACCTTTGCTATTGTGAACAGTGCCGCAATGAACATAAGGGTGCATGTATCCTTTCGGATTAGTGTTTTTGTGTCCTTTGGGTAGATTCCCAAAAGTGGTATTGCTGGGTCGTATGGAAGCTCCATGTTGAGCAGTTTGAGGAATCGCCATACAGCTTTCCATAGTGGTTGGACCAATCCCCATTCCCACCAGCAGTGTAGAAGAGTTCCTTTTTCTCCACATCCTTTCCAGCATTTGTTGTTGCCTATATTTTTAATGTGTGCCAGCCTCACAGGTGTGAGGTGGTATCTCATAGGGTTTTGATTTGCATTTCATTGATTATAAGTGATGTTGAGCATTTTTTCATGTATCTGTTGGCCATTTGCTTTTCTTCTTTGGAGAAGTGCCTTTTTAGCTCTTCTGCCCATTTTTTGACTGGATTGTTACTTTGTTTTTGTGTTGAGTTGAGTTGTGTGAGTTCCTTGTAAATATTTGTTATCAGTCCTTTATCGGATGTATTGTGTGCAAAGATCCTTTCCCAGTTGGTAGGGTGTCTATTTGTTTTGGTTAATATCTCTTTTGCTGTACAGAAGCTTTTTATTTTGATGTAATCCCACCTGTTTATCTTGTCCTTCACTTCCGAGAAGGATCACTTATTAAGGGCTTGCTATTGTTGCTGGATGCTGCTTTGCTCCTGCCTTTGGCTAGGGGTATTAGTATTTACATGTCTAGCCTCTAACTCCATCCTTGGCTCAGCTGCCTTAGGATTTTCCATTCTAGTGCCCACTTAACCACTCTGGTTGCCTGATGTCAACCGGCTGAGCCATGTGTGCACTTTGTTGTTCAGAGCCTCTTCCACGAGATGTGGTGTGCAGTAACCTGTGACACAGGAAACTTCACACTGTGCCCAAGCTCAGGTGTCCACCCACATTCCTTTACCCCAGTCCTTGTTATCCCTTTAGTCCTTCCCTTCAAGATCCCTGATTGGACAGCCAGACCTTTGGCTCCTGTCCAGGACTCATGAATGACCAAGCACACTGTTTAGCACTCTGCCCAATGGGAAGATTTTCCGTCTCTACTGTCTTTCAAGGTCATCCCTTAATGTGGCTGTAATTCAGTCCACAACCATTTTCAACTTATACTCATGCATTGAGCATACCTACATGTACATCAAACTTGGGCTGTTTCCCTTTCCTTCAGCTAGTCATATGGAATCTTCCATGTGGCCATAGGTGTGAGCTGAGTGACTGTATGGTGTCACCAAGCTGGATGACACAGGAGCGTGCTGAATGATGTGGGTGTCCAACTGCCTATTAAGACAGCTTACTCACGCCTTCTGGCCCTGCTGCAGCCAAGATGTACCATTTTTAGTTTTTATGGGCACTGCAGGACTTGTCTGACTTTTCTTTCTTTCGTTCTGTTTTTAAGATTTATTTATTTAATGCATACAAGCTGGGGTGTAGGCCAGAGGTGTGGGGCGGTGAGAGGATTCATCAGAGACAGAGTGGGGCACAGAACAGGCAGATCTACTGAAATATACTGCTGAGGGGAGCAGCGGGTGAGACAGGAGAGGTCTGCTGCGCTATGTGGGAATCTCCCTGGCTGGGGAATTGAACTCATGCTGTAGTGGCTCT
Organism: Scalopus aquaticus; assembly: GCA_004024925.1. Taxonomy (NCBI): domain Eukaryota; kingdom Metazoa; phylum Chordata; class Mammalia; order Eulipotyphla; family Talpidae; genus Scalopus; species Scalopus aquaticus. Next base: position 45,029 of record PVIJ01013013.1, on the reverse strand, counting down.
GGATAACTTCATAGTGCTGTGTTTAACCCATTGCACCACCAGGGAAGCCCTTGTCTGAGTTTTCAATCTCTGGATATCAATATCAACTCAGATCTTATGTCCAACTCTTGTGAAAATGTCTGAGTATCCTCCCTCCACCTTTCCAGTTGTTCAGTTACTCAAGCAAGTGACTTTAGGTCCTTTGGAAGAAAAAACTGGGAAATCGTTACAAGATAACATGTTGCAGGTCTTTCCTTCTAGGGACCTGGCCATTTCTTCTATCCATGCACATGGATATGAAAATGAGCTCAGGTCCAGGAACTATGAAGGGGTTACATGTTTTTATTGGTGTAGAAGTTCTCATCCTGTTGCTCTTTCATTTTTGCCTTTCCTTGCTAGTATTTGTTAAGTATCAGCCTTATTGTTTATTTCTCCTGTTGTGATGATATGTCATATTAACCTATTTTAACCTCTATTTTCATGTCTTCTTGAGGATCACAAGTAAGCCAATCCCAAATCCTTGTCTTACTATTTCCCCATTCTTAGTACCCCTTGATTAATTCATTCCTGCCAAGAAGATGACACAAAAATGGGATTAGAAATACAAGAGATTTATTAGGGGAAAGAGATTTATTAATGGAGGGGGAAAGTGAAGACAGGGAGAGGCTTCAAATTATGTGAAGTCTGACAGTTGTGGAAGGTGACAGAGAAGGAAGGATTGACATGAAGGGTCTGGGACTATAGTTTGGTTCCAAGAAAGCTTCACATAGACTTACGGGCACCTCTGAGCAAATCTCACCAGCTGGAGGATCAGCCCATGTCTTTAGAATGGGCCTTGTGTGGTACCCCCACTCTGGTTGCCATTGATGGGGAGCATTCTGTGGCAACTTTGGATGGTGGATCCTTTTGGATAGAAAATCAGGAAGGGTTTAACAACACTGTGGTGGATCTAGAGGGTAGCAGTGGGACTGTCAATCATGCTGCTTGTAGCAGGAGAGTTGAACAGTACATTCTATGGCTGCCATATTCTCTTGCCCCATTCCCCTGCACCAAAAGCTCTCTTTCAAAGCTTCTACCTCCCATCCTTGTTTTTCCCCACATCCTTCTTGTTTTCATCATCCCATTGTCCTGTTTCCAAATTCTCTATTTCTATACACGTTGACCACCATCCTTTGGCCACACTACCTGGCTTTAGATTTGAGCTTTCCCCCAAATATTCCTCTTAAACTGATCCTTTCCTCTTCCATTCTCCTTGCCTTTTTGGATTAAGGTTTTCAAGTGACTGAAAACCTCTGCGCAAATACTGCATATTATATGAATTTAAGACTCAGGGTTCAAGTCTCAGTGCTCAGATTTTTCTGGGAATAAAGATCTCATAGCAAAGTGAGCTAAAAAAGTTGATAAAATAACCAAAGTTTTTCCTAGTAGAAAAATTAAAGTTTCCATACAGTCCCAGAGATAAGACTTCTGGAAATAGGAACTATTAGAAATCATAGCAAATAATTTTTTAATAACTTTGACATTATACAAAATTATCCTGGCATATTGGGAGTTCATGTAGAAAAGGATTCTGCTAGCTATGAAAGGTTCTCAATAAGTGTTTACCAAGTGAATGACTGGCTACTTTGCATGAAAAAATAAGATCATGGGGAAAACGGTCATGTTCTTCTCTTGGCCAATCTCTCTTTCTGGTCATATAGCCCATTCAGCTTTTAATGAACCCCATTTCTTGTTTGATGAAAGATCTGTCTCTTTCATGCACTGCTTGAGTCTTGTGACAGAAGCAGCAGTCAGTCCTACCCACAAGTTCTTGTTGTTTCTAGAAGTTTGGTGTTCTTACCCCAAGGAGACAATTTTGGATGGTAGATCCTTTTGGATAGAAAATCAAGGAAGCATTTAATAAGTCTACCTCTCCTGCCCATGGGTCTCTGGGACCTAGAAGTTGCTACCTTCACTTAGCCTATCAACATGCTCTATCACTATGTATTGATAATCCTGAAAGGACCCAACAATGAGGTCTCCCTGGCCAAGTTCAAGACTTTAATGTTTGTCAAAAGAAACTCTGTAGACTCTAACTTTCAACCTAACCACTCTCGGAAATCTCAGTGGTTTCTTCGTGTACTTTTAAACCTCTCTCAATCCATAGGTTGATGTGCCTAAATATTATTTCAGAGGGTGCAGTGGCTGTCACAAGCAATCTCACACATTTCACCTTCTTCCCAGACTCATTATACAAAACCTGCTTATTCAGGGTGCCATTTACCAGAAACCCCAGCAGAATATAGTCATCACAGTCAGTGATTCTATTAGTAGAATCAAAACCCAGTTCCACTTGTCCCTCTTTCAGCTGGTTCTCATCTTTTAGATGAGAGCCAGTCAGCACTTGAACTCGGAACACTTGGGCAGGTTCGTCCAAAACCACTGTCAGATGGCTGCCAACTTCCGCCTCCTTGCTGAGAAAGAAAGTCCTGTTCAAGCTGTAGGCATTCATGGGGTCAGTATCATTGGAGGCCTTCAGGTTAGTGTAGACGGAGGCAGCAGGGTTGCTTGGAGAACCAGTGTCATTTTTTTCAAACTCTTTATCATTGAGGCTATTAGATTTTTTTTCAAAGGAGGAGAAATTACTAATGTGCTGGAAGAGAGGAGGGAAGAATTGGATTGGTGTTTGCTGCATGAGGTCATGAAAATGGGTGAGGAGGAAGCCATAGGGCATTTCTTGGTAGAAGAGGAGAATGAAATGAACAAAGCTTGGGAGGTCTCTAGTATGAAAGAGTTTTCCAGCAAAGGCCAGCTGAGAGAACTCCAGAGTCAACCATGGCCTGTATTCCCAGGCAGACACTGTAGTAGCTATCTGGGTGACAAATCCAGGAGCACATTTCACACCATCCTCCATCAGCAGGAAGTAGTCAGAGTACTGGGTAGCAAAGTTCATGAGGAAGGCATAATCCATGTTCTGCTTGGAGTAGAGAGCTACATAGGCAGGGTTGACATTCAAGTTATTCTTATGTTTCTTCAAGGGAAGGTAGCTTTTAAGAGGACTATTGATCACTACTATCTGTCCAGCCTGGATATATGGTTTAAAGAGGGTTGAGATGTTGGTGGTCATTTGCCTAAGCCACCGGTGGTCAGGGTATGCTAGGTGTACCAGAACGATAAAGTGTTTCTGCTCTGATGAGGACGAAACAGAGAAGAGAGATTGCAGGGTGTCCAAGAGGTAGTTTCCTCTGGGCTGCTGTGCTGAGGAAATCCCTATGGTCAGCAGGCCTAGGATTGGGGAGAAAAGAGGACCTTTATCACCTGTGAAGTGAGGAAAATAGTCACTATGGGTGAGGTTAGAATATTGTCCTAGGTATTTCCATACGCCACCTTTGTGTGTTAGTTATTTCACATTTTCTCTTCCACGATATTGTGAGTTAATACCAGGTTATAAACTGTGAGTTAAAAAAAAGCCAGTACCTTTTGAAAAGCTATTGTGGGAGAAATAAAAATCATAAACTAAAAACATTTGCGTCTATGTCTCCTCCCACCCAAAATCCCATTGAAAAATAGAAAGAGTGAGAGAAGAATTCCCAGAAGACAGAGAGAATGTGGAAAAGGATTAGTGGAGAAATCTAAATGGAAGGATTCATTGTCCTAAGACACATACTCATCTTCATACCAAAAGCCTCAGAGTTCAGAGTCACCAAATCAAAGCAGCGGGCCCTGGGGTGTTCAGCTCAATGGTTAGTTATAGAATTGTTTCTGGAACCAGTGGATCAGTGACAACCAAGGGCCTGGGGTGGCAATATCCATTCCCAGGCTAAAATCTGAGGGTTTCTGTCGCAATACTGGAAGGAGTGCTGGGGCTAGCCCCGGGGTGTGGGTCCTGGGGTTGGAGAGAACATGGGACCTGCAGCCAAGCACTCCAGGCAAGGGTGGGGGAGCAGCACTGGAGGAGCTAAGAGGCTGCCAGGGCATTTTCTTCTGCGGGGAAACTCTGGGTATGGTGGGCCCAAACATATGCTCAATATGTCGAGGCTGCCAGATGTGTATAAGCAGATAAATGGGGAACTGCTCCAGATGACTCGGGGCTCTATTCGAAGAGGTGGGGGGGTCACATCACCCAGAAAACCAGCCCCCACATTCCTTACTAACTCCATGCGTCACTGCCCTTGGACAATCTAGTGAGGTTTCCACGCTCACAGCTCACTTTCAGAGAGAGGCAAAAGGGGATGTTTATTTAGAGGGAAGAAATACGCTCTTCATTGTAGCCCCTCGAATATAAATATGAACCAAGAATCACCAACATAATGGAAGAGAAAGAAGTTAACCAGAAAGACAACTCCAGAAATAGAAGTTACCCAAGGAAACAGTGAATTGAAGAGCATTTCAAATATATTAAATCAATCCTCAGAGAGATTGGAGAGGAAATCATATATATATATGGCAAAAGAATAGGGGTGTATGAATCAGCGTTTGTAGAAAATATGGATAGGGGAACTTGTTCAAATTTAGGTTAGATTTTCTGGCAAAAAGAATTCGTGGATTGACAATGGATCCTTCCTTTTCTGATTTCAGGATGTCAGCACTCTGCCTCCATTCATACACTAGGGGCTGTGACATGGTGATTCTAAGGCCCTTCGCGTTATTCTTTGGATTTATTCTGTGAAGAGAAAATTCCCCCCTCATCTACTGTTTGGTTGCTCAGTGGTGTGTTCATATAGGAAAGTGAGACAAGTATTTGATTCTTTGCGTTTATTTACCTGCTTTTAAATAGGATTAGTTCCCTAACAGTCTCTTCCCCATACACACACCCCAAGCATTGTTTATTGGTTGACAGAAGGTCCAGTGTTTTTTGGTATCTGCGTGAAGTCATGAATTTTTATGTGTTTCAAACCATTGACATTTTGACTTTATTTGTGTTCATATTGTCCTTTCTTTGGTAAGTGGCCTCTTGACATTGGATCCTGATTCCTTTTGATACAACTTCTGTCATTTTCAAAACTCTTTGCTTTCTAGTAGGATTTTCCTGACTTGGATCTGGAATCAGCTTCCTTCACAGGGAACACTGATTCTTTTTAGTGCAAAATGGTATTTATATAACAAGTGCCCATTGCTAATTTTTAGGCCCTAGTGGACAGAGGTAAGACTTTTTTTAAAAAAAAGATAAGACACATTATGAGTTCATATTGATATTTTAAAATACATTAGATTAATATGCATTTGAACTTAAAGAAAAAGTCCTTCCTATATTATAAAGGCAAACAAACTTAAGTCTGTTGAACTTAATCTTATTTTATTGACATAATAATAGTTTGGGCTGTCCTTTGAGTTCTTTAAGTATTTAAGTCAGAAAAGGTTTATTGAAAAAAAAAAACAACAGGAAAAAGAATCAGCCGAAACCAACCCAGCATAAAGCTGATGTTGGAATTACCAGGCATGTATTTTATAAAAGTTATTCCAGCTATCCTCAAAGAAGTTAAAGAAAAATATGCTTGCGGTTTATAAAAAGCAAAACAAAATAGGAAGCCTCAAAAAAGAAAAAAAGACCTTATTTTGTGTCAAAATTTATTTTTTCTTATCAAATACCATTGCAACTCATGGGGCTCAAACGAGGTTCCTAGCTTTTCATGAAGATGGTGCCAAAAGTAAAGGAAGCCCCTGCTCCCTCTAAAGCAGAAGCCAAAGCCTTGCAGAGCTTTGCAAGCCAAGAAAGCCATGCTGAAAGGCGCGCACAGCCACCACAAGAATAAGAAGACCCACACATCACCCACCTTCCTGCGGCCCAAGACACTGCAACGCTGAAGGCACCCCACATGTCCTCAGAAGAGCACCCCCGGGAGAAACAAGCTTGGCCACTGTGCCATCATCAAGGTCCCCCAACACCGAGTCAGCCGTGAGGCAGACGGAGGACAACAACACACTTGTGTTCATGGTGGATGTCAAGGCCAGCTAGCACCAGACCCAGCGGGCTGTGCGGAAGCTCTACGACATTGGCGAGGCCAAGGTTAACAGCCTGGTCAGACCTGATGGAGAGGAGGAGGCGTGTGTGCAACCGGCTCCTGACACCTCGGATGTTGCCAACAAAATTGGGACCATCTAAGCTGAGTCCAGATGGCTAATTCTAAGTATAACTTTTTCATCATAAAAGCAAAACAAATGAGTGTCCTAGTTGGGCTTCAGGAGGATGTACAGTGCCAGTAAGCCATTTCAGCAAAGAGGATCACAAGTTCCTAACAGATAAAGGCCACATAGTCTTTAGACAGACTTAGAGGTGGTAGGGGGATGTGAGCACCACAGATAGATCTAGACAGGGGCTAGAATTTAAGTGAATAGCGGAAAGATGGCACTTCAGGCTGGGAGGCCAAACGAGATCCCTGAGACAGTCTAAACAAGGACTGAATCCTTGGGTTCGTCAGCATCACATGCTGGAGAAAGAAGATAAACCAGAGGGGAACTGAGAATCTACCAGTCAAGTTGGAGGAGAACAGGAAGAGTTTGAGGTACTGGAGACAGTAGAGAAAGGACTGAAAAAGAGAGTGATCTCTGTCAAATGCTGTCATAGATCCCTTTTCCTTTCCACCTCTCTTCTCACTCCCCTTACCTAATCTGCTCCTACACATTCTATACCCCTTGTATACACTCACTTTTCTCCACAGAGGGGCCACCAAGTAAAATATTTGTGAGTGGTCCTGAGTTTTCCTGCATATCTTTGAAGGTTTCCAGGTGCTTTGTTCTCCCAGGGTTGAGCTGCATCTGGGCTCTCTGCAAAGCTAGTGCTTCCTTTTCTTCCTGAGAAAAAAATGTAAGTTTCAGCTCTGTGATTCATGCCCTTTGGGGATAATGCTGGGTGGATTCCCTTTTGCATAGCATAATGAAGTATCTCCAGGATAACGGGGCAGCTGGCTCAGAGTTTCCTTCAGTTTCTTCCTTACTGTCTAGAAATGTTTGACACTAGGAGTTCCTGTATAGGTTATGGGTCCTGTGTGAAAGGAGTTGAGCTTTCTCTAGCTGTCCTGGATGATATGCAGGGAATGAGACTGTGCCATCTATGCCACTCTTCATCCACAATCATGCCTCTGATATGGATCATTTAATCCCATAAAGGGCAAAACATGTGTTAGGTGTGAGAGCGATGAGACAAGGTCATACCACTCCAATGTCCCAATCTAAACTCTTTCCCATTAGAAATTCAAATTCAAATTCAAATTCATTCACTACTCTCCCTTTTCTTACTTGTCTTTCCAGCATTATGGTGGGATTTTTTTCAACTCCTTAGAATTTTCTTAACTAAGACAAATGACTTAGCTACACCCAGGTTCAGGGTCCTATCACATAAAAATGGGGCAAAATGTATAACTTGGAAACCAAGGGAAATTTTCAAAAATAGGAAATTACTAAACAAAGAAAATATTTTCTACCTTAGTAATTGCTGTAAAAAAAAAAAAAAAGGGCAGGGGTGGGTGGAGAAGGTCATTTTTGCTGAAACACTAAATAAACATTATTTCTTTCCAGCCCCTAATTCTCTCTTCCAACAATAGATGGGTCCTCCAATCTTATTATTTTTCTTCTTTGAATGTCTCTGTTACTGACAATTTCACACACTTAGGTAATGTCTCCTTTTCTTCAGTCCAGGATTCAACATTGCCCAACCTGTGGTTTCTGATACTCACCATAGGCAGGAATATTGTCGAGTCAAAGGGGTTTTCTTTAATGAAAAAGAAGACTGGTAACACCATGACTGTCGCAATAATGATGAGTCTCCAGAGGAAATCTCTCATAGTGCTGGGGCTGGGAGCTTGGGCAGCTGTTTCTCAACCCTTGATCCTTGAATATGTCAGATGTCTGCAATTTATACACCATTGAGAACAGTTTTCATTGAACAGTAATAAATATTTTTTATGAATTAAGAAAGTAAGGTTAACCATTCTTATCATTATTATTTAGCATAGTATTGGAAGTCCTGATCGGAACACTTATGCAAGAGAAAGATAAAAGTTGTCCAGATTAGAAAGGAAGATATAAAGTTGTTACTATTTGCAGATGATATGACATTATATGTAGAAAATGCTGAAGGCTCCACAAAATAATTGTCAGAAATAACAAATAAATACAGTAAAGTTGCACACTACAAAATCAATAGACAAAAATCTGTTGCATTTCTATATGCAAACAATGAACTAGTAGTGAGATAATTAAAACAATACCATTTACAACTGTATCAAAAAGAACAAAATACCTAGGAATAAATTTAACCAAGGAAGAAAAGGGCCTATACATTGAAAACTACAAGATGCTGATGAAGGAAATTGAAGAAGACGCAAAAAAGGGAAAACTATTCCATGCTCATATATCAGAAGAATCAATATTATCCAAATGGCCATTTTACCTAAAGCTATATACAGATTCAACACAATCCCTATTATGATCCCAATGGCATTCTTCACAGAAATAGAACCAAAAACCCAAAAGACCTCAAATAGCAGAAACAATCCTAAAATATCATATTTTCTAATTTCAAATGATAATGCAAAGCTACCGTAATCAAAACATGGCACACAAATAATGGAATAGAATTGAGAGCCAAGAAATAAAACCATACATATAAAGAGCACAATTGCTGGATCATAAACTAATTTATGACAAAGGAAGCACTGATAAATTGTGATGGGAAGACAGGACAGTCATATGCAAAAGAATAAAATCACACCACTATTGTATACCATATACAAAATTTAATCCAAATGGATTAGAGATTTGAATATGTTCTAAAATTATAAGAAACATAGAGAAAAACATAATAAATTCTTTAACATCGAGTTAGTATTGTTTTTGTGGATTTGTCTCCAATAGAAAAAAAAACAAAAGAGAATATTTTAAAAATTGAGGGGGGACGGCAGCATTAAACTAAAAAAAATCTGCCTAATAAAAAAAAAACTATTGTCAAAAAGAAAAGGCCGCCTACTGAGTGGGAGAAGCTATTTGCAAACCTTATTTCAGATAGGGCGTTAATATCCAAAATATATGAAGAATTCATACAACTTCACAATAAAAAATCATATAAATTGATTGAAAAATGGGCAGAGACTCTAAATAGGCAATTCACTGAAGAAGACATACAGATACCTACATCACTGATTAGGGAAATGTAAGTCAAAACCACAATGGGATTTCGCCTCACACTGGTTAGAATGGTTATTATCAAAATATCAGCAAATAATAAGTATTGGCAAGGATATGGAGAAAAAGGAACCCGCCTGCACTGTGGGTGGGGATGTAAATTGGTGCAACTAGTATGGAAAACAGTATGGAGGGTCCTCAAAAAATTAAAAATAAAACTACCACATGATCCGGTAATCCCACTTCTGGGTGTTTACCCAAAGAATATGAAAACACTAATTCTAGACTTTCTAAGGACTTCTAAAAGTGGATATTTTCTTTAACCCTTAGGTAAATATTATTTTGAAATACAGAGAGTTCTCAAGGATCTGGGTGCTTTACCACTCAAGAGATTACTGAAGCCCAGGTTGGTACAGGAAAATCATGCATTTGAATGAACTTAGACTAAGTGATTCAAAAAAAGATTCACAGATAAATTAGAATATTTCTTTGTGCTATTCTTCTGCCCACACACACACCATCCCTTGTATCTCCTTGTCCCTTTCGCTCCCCCTCCCTCTTAACCTCAGAGTCCTCACAGTGTTTACTGATACCCACTAGTTTTTGTAAGTACTTTACTTTATCAAGTTACCAGCTGTGTAAATGCCCAGTATTTGTTATCATCATTCTGAATTGTTTCACTGCACAATTCTCTCAAACTCCCCCCATTTTATCGAAAATGGCTGCATTTAATCCTTCACTGTGGCTGAGTGGCTGAGTAGTATTCCATAGTGTAGATGGACCATATCTTCTTTTTTTTTTAAAGATTTATTTATTTATGCATACAAGAGCTGGGGTATAGGCCAGAGGTGTGGTGGTGGTAAGAGGATTTACCACAGAAAGGTTGGAAAGCAGAAAAGGAGGATCCACTGAAATACACTGCTAAGGGGAGCAGCAGGCGGGGCAGAAGAGGTCTGCTGCACCCTCTGTGTCAGCTCCCTGGCGGGGGGATCAAACTCATGCTGCAGTAGCTGTGGATAGCTTCATAGTGGAGACTTAACCCCTTGCACCACCAGGGAAGCCTAGACCACATCTTCTTGATCCAGTCATCTATTGATGGGCATTTAGGCTGCTTCCAAGTCGTAGTTATTGTAAATAATGCTGCTATGAACATCTTGGAACATGGACTTTTCCAATGACGGTTTCATAGTTTTGATAGATGCCCAAAAGTGGGAATGCTGGATAATATTTCCGTTATTAGTTTTTTAAGATAAATCTAGATTTTATGTGTTATTTCAACATACAAATAAAGTCTAATGTCATTATTTTAATGTAAGTAAATGGATCTTTACAAGACCAAAATAACTGACAGATCATGAGGTTATTAAGTTGTTCCTTTTATTTAAACAATGTGCAACACCATGGCTCAATGAGCCATGAATATGAACACACTGCCCTTTTGCAAGAGACTACATCTAGGACCCAGGGGAAGTGAGTGGTGATCACGCTAATTAAACAATTAAGTAACATCATGGCAATTGGTTTGTGGCTTTAAAAATGCCCATTTGAGGGCCTCCCCGGTGGCGCAGCGGTTAAGCACTGCGCTCTCGGCAGCGGAGACTCGAGTTCGACGCCCGTTCGACGCCCGGCCAGGGAGAATCCCACATGGCGCAGCAGACCTCTCCTGCCTTGCCCGCTGCTCCCCTCAGCAGTGTATTTCTGATCTGCCTGTTCTGCTCCCCACTCTGTCCCTGGTGAACCCTCTCGCCGCCCCATGCCTCTGGCCTGTACCCCAGCTTGCATGTATAAATAAAAAATAAATCTTTAAAAAAAAATGTCCATTTGAATTGCTTTTTTCTTAATGTCAGAGGTTCCACGTTATCCCCACTCTTCACTGTGGGAGCCAACGCAGAATGGGAACTCTGGGACCACCAACAAACAGCAGCACACAGCTTTCTCTCCCAAATCTCCATGTGAAAATTTTAGTGTCTTGGGGTTGTCTTTCTGGTTGTGAAAGTTGACCATAGATTCGTTGTGTGATCTTTTGTAGCCTGCATAACCAATTGCAGCTGTCCCAGTAGCAATGGTAATTGCTGTGAGTCATTCAACTTGTCAGCTGGAAGTCAGACTCATGGCACTGTCCTTGCTAGGCAAGTGCTCGGGACTTCAGCACAAATGGCTCACTAGACAGCCTGAGACAAGAGGTGACAGGTGTCCTAAGGGTACTGACCCTGCCTTCAGATTTTGATGGGAAATCTACTGTTATCTTATTTAAGATTTACTGTTTTTTATTTATTTATGCAAACAAGAACTGGGTGTAGGCCAGAGGTGTGTGTGTGTGGGGGGTGAGAGGATTCACCAGAGACAGAGTGGGGAGCAGAACAGGTGGATCTACTGAAATACACCACTGAGGGGAGCAGTGGGGAGACAGGAGAGGTCTACTGTGCCATGTGGGTCAGATTCCTGGCTGGGGATCGAACTTGTGCTGCAGGGGCTGATGATAGCAGTGAGACTTTAACCCCTGTACCACTAGGGAGGCCCTTATTGTTATCTTACTAATGCTTTCATTTGCATGTGATGATTTGATTCTGTCTTGCTGCTTTCAAGGTTCTCTCTGTTTTTGACTTTTGGAAATTTGATTACAATGTGTTTTGGTGTGGATCTCTTTGAATTCACTTATTTGGAATTTGTTGAGCTTCTTGGATATTGGTATTCATGTATTTCATTAAATTTGGGACGACTCTAGCCATTATTTCTTCAAATATTCTCTCTCTCTTATCCTTCTTGCACATGCTTATGTTGGTCTGCTCTCCCCTGAGTCCATCGATCTTCTGCCATAGACATCAGCACTCTTGGTTGTCAGGCCTTTGAACATGGATGGGGACTGTACCATAGATGCCCCTAGTTCTCAGACCTTCAGTTTTAGAATGGAACCAAACTACCAGCATTCCTGGCCCTCCAGCTTCTAGATAGCTGGATTATATATGGTAGGACTTCTGACTCTCCATAATCACATGTGTTAATCCTCCCTATATATCTCTATATAGCCTATTGATTTTGCTTCTCTAGAAAACACTGCTAACACAGGCACTTATTAAGGATCTGGTGCAGGCTATGAATAGGATCAAGTCAGGGAAATCCAGAGACTATCTCCCTTTCTGACATGAGCCTTCCATTCCCCCAGGACTTTTGGGAGACAATGTACATATATTGCTATCCCATAGATATATTTCTATCATATGTATGTATCTAACATATATCTCCTCACCTTGACTGGAGGTGTAGTTCCATCTGAGAACTTTAATTATTTTTCTGGTTGCACAGTAACAACTTCACATCTTGAATGTTCATAATTGACCCAAAGTCAAAAAGAAAATATGTTTGGTGGGGAGGGTATGGGGTCAGAATATGCTTCCTCTGAGGCAAGACAAAGTGGGTCACTGCTTTCAGATGACACCCCCCCTGACAACCATTGTTCCCCCTGAATGAGGCCTGTTAACCACTCTAGACTCACAACAACCACCAGCTCCTTGAACCCCCAGGGGAGGAAGTTTTGATAACAGTTTCCTGGGATTTTGACCTAGACCTTGACTATGGACTGTGGATGTGCTGCATTTTTCTCCAAATAAAAATAGTTATTGATATTTTTCCTATTATAAATATGGTAAAATGTTGAGTCAATTACCAAAAAAAAAAAAAAAAAAAAAGAGTAAAAACAACTCAAAATCCTAATGGTCACATACAACCTTTTGTCAACATCTACTGAACATCTTGAATCATAATGAAACCGGTGGATTGACATCTGACTTTTTAACCACAGAGATCAAGTTACTCAGAAGTTCTCCCATAAGAGTCATTCAGACAACAGAATTTATCAAGGGTGGAAATTTCTTACAGGGTTTAGGGAAGTGATAAACCTAGCTCTACAAATGTATTATTTTCAGTTTCCCTGGCAATTTCCAGTTCCCACTTATCTCAGACAGCTCTCCTTTTCCTTAAAAATCGCCCTCCTCTTTATCTTGTCATCTTCCTTTGTTTCAGAATGTAATCTCCATAGAAAGGGGAGGCTCCATGTTCCCTGCTCACCTAATGAAGGGTGGAGCTGAGTAGAGAAGCCTAAGACTCTAGAAGAGTCTTGGAGAGGAGACTTGGAGGAGGCATGTGGAATAAAGGCGTGAGAAGAGGGCCTCCCCGGTGGCGCAGCGGTTAAGCGCTGTGCTGTGGAGCTGTAGGCAGCCGGGGAGAATCCCACATGGCGCAGCAGACCTCTCCTGCCTCGCCCGCTCCTCCCCTCAGCAGTGTATTTCTGATCTGCCTGTTCTGCTCCTGGCTCTTTCTCTGGTGAACCCTCTCGCTGCCCCACGCCTCTGGCCTGCACCCCAGCTCGTATATATAAATTAAAAAAAAATAATAACGAAAGATGCCCTCCTGCTCACCCAAGGATTTGGGGGATTAGGAGAAACACACAGAGACACTTGGAAGAGACATGGATGAGAGACATGTGGGGAGGCTGATAATGGCAGCTGTTACCTTGATTTGTACTTTGACTTTGCTTCTTTTGTCCCAGACTTGCCCTTCTGCCCCTTTCCTATGGTTCCCTGCCAGAAGGTGCCTTAGACTTGTAAGCTTTTGGGCCTCAGCAGCCCTGCTTTGGGCCAAGTCTGTTTGGTTGGGCATTTACCCACTAGGGGATGGGTAACTTTAGATGTTTAATTGGAAAGCTATATCCCTTTTCTTTTCCTCACTGTGCACACTAATTCATTAAAGTTCTTTCCTATTAAAGTTCTTTTGCACTGGGAGCATGCTTTGTCATTATGCAGTGGATGGCAGAAACTTTTTAGAGCATGCAATTTGGGGAATCCTTTGGTAGCCTTCATTCTGTCTCCTAAAATTGAACTCTAAGAAGCTGTCTTGTGACATGACAGACAGTACCCACCATCATCTGGACATTCTGAACTTTGAATTAATTACAGTAACTGGGAGGGACCTTGAGTTCTCCTTTTTGAATGGAATGAATAAGCGTTAAGTGTGAGAAAAATACAGGTGTGTCTACTTAGAGGGTCAGAGTTGGGTGTTGACAATCTGTTCACAGTCCTCTCAGTTCATTTTTCTTTTCTTTAATCATCGCAGAACTTTAGTTAGCTAGAGACTACTTATTTTTTACCTTCTTTGAAGTTATGTGAGTAAGTTCTTCTTAGTGAGCCAGAGGGCAGTAATAATAAGCCTTGTGACTCATGCATTTAAGAGAAACTTCTTACCACTTCTGCTCTTTCCCTCTTCCTGTGGTCTGGATGCTGATGTTGGGGTTTGGTGTGTGGGGCTCTTGGGTCCCTCTGAGAATGAATTCAGCAATGTATCTATTCAGTGGCACACAGCAAATTTATAAGGAAAAAGATGCCTGCAGAGACATGTGGGCAGAGTCTTAGAATGCTGCCTTTTGCCAGAGCAAGGGGTGTCTCCTTGTATGTTGCTTTTTGATGGAGTTACACTGGAATTTTCTGCTTTCGGGTTTGGTTGGATTGGCTTTCTGTAACAACTGATAATCCTTCATGCTTCCACCTTTGGTTTTTGACCTCATGAAAACTTCCTCCTAAATTTTATACCCTGAGCTCCCATCGCAGACATGGCCATGATCACTTTTTGCTTTGTTGAGGTTAATACTATCCTCTTGTGGATCAAAAAAGAACCCGAATCTCTGACTGATAGCATGGAACATGATGACACTGCTAGTCTGATCAGTATACTTACTGAATGTAATGTGTTTTGAGTCCTATAAAAAAAAAGATTATTTTTGTGTAGAACTGGGTTCTAGGGGGGTGAGAGGATTCATCAGAGACAGAGTGGGAGCAGAACAGGCAGACCTACTGAGATACACTGCTGAGGGGAGCAGCAGGCCAGACAGGAGAGTTCTGCTGTGCCATGTGGGTCAGCTCCCTGGCGGGGATTGAACTCAGGCCATAGCTGTGATAGCACTGAGACTTAACCCCTAGGCCACCAGAGAGGCCCCCTGTTTTGAGTCTTAATGCTACAGTGCCTAGATACATATACTGTACAAGTGTAGGAACTTAGTTATTGATTTTTAGTCCTTTTGGTTTTTCAATGTTGTCATGTTAGCACATAACCAAAGTTACCCGGGAACCCAAACTATTAAGGGGTGCACATCCTAAGAGGGATTCAGCCATCCATGTGCACAAAGGCAAATGAAGTTTACTCTTAATATTTTAGGTCTTTAATAGAATTGGTGTGCATAAAAAGGGAGAGGAAAAGGATTTCAAATAGTAGTTTCCCAATAAAACTCCAAATTTTACCCATTCCCTTATGGGCAAATGCCCTGCCAAATAGGCTTGGCGCGAGGTGGGGCTGCAAAGGCCTGAAAGCTTGCCACAAGTCTAAGGGACCTTTTGTCAAGGAACCACAAGAAAGGAGTTAGGCAGGCCCAGTGACCTGGGCCAGGAGATACTCAAAATATAAAATATACCATATCAAGAAAACAGCTGCTATTGTCTCTGACAAGTACTAGGGGCAGCCTTCACATGTGTCTCTCATTCAGATGTCTTGTCCAAACATCTCTTCCAAGTGTCTCTACATGTCTGTCCTCAACATCTCCTTCCATGTGTCTCTTTCAGAGCAAGTCAGAGCTAAAAACCAAGAGAGTGAGGGCACGCATGTGTTCAGTTATATATATGAAGCTTGGCCACTAAACTCTGTTCCTACTTCCCAGCAGTCTTCCATTCAGGAAGTCAGGTTCATGGCATGCTGGGAGTTGTAATTCCTGGCACCTGAGCTCTCATGGGCATGGAGATGAGATTGTAATCTGTAAACAGGTCAGGGGATGGAGTTCATTCAGGACATTATTCATAGGCTCTGTTTGTTCCTTATTGTTCTTCTGACAGTCATATTTTAATGTTAAATTTTAAATGATCACATGAAAAAATGGGCTTTGTTGGAACACAGTTATGTGAAGTTAACACAGGCATAGGTTTGTGTAATGGTCACCACAATCAATATATAGAACTGTCCCATCACACTCCTAAAACTCCTTGTATCACACCCTCTTTCCACGCTTAGCCTCTGGCAACTTACTCTGTGTTTTTCATTATTGTAGCTTTGTTTTGTTTTAGAATTCCATAAAGAAGGAATCATAGTATGTAACCTTTTAAGACTGACTCATTTAGCAAAATGTCTTTGAGAGTGATAAAAAAATCCTTTTTATCACTGTGTAATATTCTATTATTAAATTTTATTTATCTAATCACTTAATAAAGATCATTTGGATTGTTAACAGTTTTTTGCATTATGAATAGTCCAAGAAACATTCACCAGTAGACTTGTGTGTGAAAATAGATTTTAATTTTTCCTGGGTAAATGTCCACGGGTATGATTTTTGGATAATAAAAGTACATATATGCTTTTGGGAAACTGCTCAGTTGTGTCATTTTGCATCTCAACTAGCAATGCATGCAAGTTTCAGTTACTCTGCATCCGTGTCAGCACTTGATATTACAAGTACTTTTTATTTTAGTCATTCTAGTAGTTGTATAACTGTATTTCATCTTGATTTTAATTTAATTTATCTCTACTGACATCCTTTGAACATATTTTCCTGTGCTTATCTGCTCTCTGTAGATCCTTTTTTGTTGAAGTGTCTATTTACTCTTTCCTATTTTAAAGATCGGGCTCTTTGTAGTCTTTCTGTTAAAGTCTTGAGAGTTCTTTAAAGAACTTTGTTCAAGCCCTTTGCTAGCTACGTGACTTGTAAATATTTTCTCCCGATATATAGCTGTGTCTTCATTCTTTTAAGAGTGTCTTTTGCAGACTGAAAGTTTCATTTTGATAAAGACCAATTTATCAGTTTTCTTGTTTTATGGATGGAGGTTTTGGCATTATGTTTAAGAACGCTTTACCCCAGATGTCAAAGGTTTTCTCCTAAATATTTTAAGAGCTTTACATTTTATATTTATACAACATTTTTTCAATTAACTTTTATATGAGGTGTGAGGTTTAAATCAAGGTTCATTTTTTTTCATGCTCAGTTGTCTTTAACACCTTTGTTAATGAGAAAAATCTTTTCCCCATTAATTGCTTATGTGTCTTTGTCAAAAATCAATTGGCCACCTGTTGGAGGCCGGCTCCAACAGATGTCTCCCGGAGGCCGGCTCTGATAGCCACCTCTGTGTGAGATTACTTCTGCATATTCTGTTCTGTTTCATTGATCTATATGTCTATACTTTTGCCAATACCACAATATCTGATTACTGTAATTCTACAGTAAGTCTTGTCGTTGGAGTAATGGCAAATATTAATGTATCAACTTGACTAAGCTATAGTACCCAGGTATTTAATAAAACACTAATTTTTTGAAGGAAAGTAAGAGGAACTACCTCAAATGTGCTTGCTAACCAAAAAGTCAAAGAATATGATCAAAGATAGCCAGTAAGTTCAGCAAATAGAATTCACTCCTGAGTAAAGGTAACAATTGAGCAATCAAAAGACGGCTTTGAATGAGTGTATTTAAGACCCTGGAAGAGATAAAGGAATTTTATTTATATCTATCACTAAAGCTAGAATAAAAAGTTATGAAACAAAATAGGCAGATATTAAGATCAAGTAGCTACAAAAAACTAATTCTGAAAGTAAAAGATAAATTAACTGAAATATATAAAAATAAGAAGCATTATTTCTAGGTGGGGTTACCTCTGATGGCTCCTGCATTCTAGATTCTAAAATGAAGCCTGTGGTTCTGGCCTTCAGCATAAACATGTGGGCGAAGCAGGCTCAAAGACCATTTTGTGACTCCATGGGGCATTAGAAGTAACTTGCTGGGTCAACCTGGTTAAGTTAGGGCAAGACTGAATTAAAGGAGCAAGGGAGTCTGCCAAATACCAGATAAACTACTCTTTCTCATCTACCGGTCTTTGGGTTCACTAAGCAAAGACTTGGTGCTGGCTGTTTGTATCCAACATTCTCTGGAAATTATTGGATAGTCTTGATTATCTAAATACTTGCTACCCAGGACTCCATGCCCAGCTCCATGTAGACAGCTTGGAAGGATAGGACATTGTTCAGGAAGAGTCTACCTTTAGACTTTCAAATGTCCATTTCTTAACACTTTGTGGTCCGCTCACGTATTAATACGAGTTCATCTAGTCCCCGGTTTTTCACGCCATGGTGGATTATTTGGAACTATTAGGAGCTATTTCTTTGATCATATTCAGTCTAGAAGCTTTAC
This sequence comes from Scalopus aquaticus, assembly GCA_004024925.1. NCBI lineage: Eukaryota > Metazoa > Chordata > Mammalia > Eulipotyphla > Talpidae > Scalopus > Scalopus aquaticus. The sequence continues at coordinate 26,743 of PVIJ01013013.1, read as the reverse complement.
ACATTGTTTTGGTGAAAGTGTAAGGTGTTTATGAGAGATATTACAGTTTTTTTAATATCCAGTAGTTCAGGAGTTGTGTGTGTTTTATTGAATGCTTATACCATTCATGTGGTGGCACAGAAAATGGCTGGCACACAAAGTGTTAAGGTGATCTCAGAAGTGCTGTATCCCACTGCAGAGACTCATGAGCCATCAATGAGAGAAATCAAGATGTCACCAAGGGTGCTCCCTGGTGGCCTAGGGATTAAGTCTCAGCGCTATCCCCACTAAGGCCTGCGTTTCAGCCTCTGCCAGGGAGCTGACCTACATATGATGCAGCAGACCACTCCTGTCTTGCCTGCTGCTCCCCTCAGCAGTGTATGTCAGTAAATGAGCACCTGTTCTGCTCCCCACTCTTTCTCTGGTGAATCCTCTCACCCTCGGCCCCCTGCACCTCTGGCCTCCACCCTAGTTCTTCTATGCAAAAAAAAAAAAAAAAAAAAATAGATGTCATCAAGACAGATGACAACTGTTCTTTCTGGGGGGTCATAAGAAATCCAGTAATTAGTCTTGGAAAAAACACAAGGTCTTGTGTCCGAAGGCCCTTTTAGCTAATGCCAAAAGGTGCAAATTCATAAAAATCCTAGGCCTATGGAGATTACTCAAAATGTTGGTGATCTGTTTATGTTGTAGCCTGTCCTGTTGGATGATCCTGTAGAAGCGGCAGGATTTTTAATATTCTAAAAATTAGATTTGTTTTTCTTGTTCACAGAGTGTGCAGCCCTCCCTCCCCCGAGGAGCAGTGGCTTCTGAGTGAATAGCTACTGCAAGTTGGTGCGAGCAGTTTTTAAGCTTAGAGAGCAAAGGGATTTAGGATTCTTTTTACAAATAGAAAGAAACAACTCAAAGTAGCTTAAGACTAAGGGTATTAAGGGTATCACTTGAAAACAAAGAAAGGGATACAGTTGGATCTCAAGAGGAATGGTAATTGGAACACAGAAAACCTTGTCTAAGACAGACATCTAGGAAATATGTCTATATCTCATGTAATTCTTGGAGAGTTTGTTTCATTCTTTTTGGTCAGGTAAGGTTTCTTAGATAGTATGTATATTAACCTAATCCACTTGACAGGAAAGCAATTCCTTAAAACCAGGAGTATCATTCAGTCATACTTAAAATGCCAGGATTAGTTTCTTTTACTTCAAGTTAAAAACATCTCCTGGTCTGTTAACTAGGATTCTGATTACAAGGCTGGTTAGGAAGGTTGCTTTCAATTTGCAGAGAATGTGAGCTGACATCTGAGGTAAAGTAAGTTTGAGTCGTTTTGGTAATAATTTGGTTGTGGGTTTTTAGCCATGAAAGTCTGAGGGTTAAGGGGGAAACATGGCCAGCATTTCAAAGTGCTTTTATATGCAATAGCTCTGGCTTGGTTCTAGTGCAAGCTTTCCTGAAAATGGACTCATAAGAACAGTTTATTTTACTTTATCATAGGAAGGAAGAAATGGTTGGTGTGATAGGTAAGCAACCATCTTTCCTCTGACCCCTCCCTCTGGTCAGAGGAAGATGTTATTGTTAATCATGTTTTATGGATGAGACCAGTAAAAACATAGGCCTGTGTGGTTATTTGGCTCCACTTCCCTTGCCAAGTACACGACAAAAGAAATTACCTATTAAGAGACTTTTGCAAATCCGGAACAGTGTTCCATCTATAGTAGTATGTGGGAAGAAAGCAAATTATCTGCGGAAAGTCTGGTGTAAATGTTTTCTGGCATGTTGACAGGGGTGAGGCAGTAGGTACAGTGTGGGTTAGCTTCAGGAATTTTAAGCATAATTCTCAGGTCTCTCAGCTAATTACAGTAAGATACATGTACACTGTTTATAGCTAGCAATGCCACTCTTTTTTTTTTCAAATCCCACGGTGCTATGTTACCCCTAGTGCTAAGGGAGGGAATAGTGTAGAGATTCCTAAGTTCAGTCTTTAAGTTGTGGCTTTCAAATTTCACTGGGTCATGAAGTATGAGATTGTGAGGCTAAGGGAGACTATTCACCCCTTCCTCCCACCCAATTTGCTCTGGTTTGCCCTTTGGACATGATGCTTCCTTAAACCACTTTAATTAATAGCAATTCCTTTTTATGTGACCTCATTTCATGTGAAACCATGGTCATGCCCCTTGTAAGTCGGCCATCTGATTTCCAAACCTTATGGGGTTAATAACAACATATAAAAGCAAAAAAAAAAAAAGACGTACTTACTCCTAAACAGAGCTTAAAAGTAACAGATTAAAAAAAAAAAGTAACAGATTTATAGGAGAAAAACAAAAATACTTCTTCACTGTGAGAGTGGTTAGAGATAGCAAGAGAACCAGAAAGTGGAGTGCCATCTAGAGGATGGTTTCAAAAAGGATGGGCTTTCTATGGAAATACAGGGAAAGAGAGAACTCAGAAAGTGCAGTTAGGTCCGTGGCGACACTGGACAGTAATGTTTCAAAGAATGGATGAATTTTGAAGCCAAAGTTTGGAGGCCCAAAAAATGACTAGGTGCTGAATAAAAAGGGACTATGGGCAAATATTTGTTTTGAATTCTGGTTCTGCCACTTGCATTGTTGTGAATGGTATACAGAGGAGGGAGCAGCGCTTATGAAAGATGTTTTCAAGATATATCAGACTTGTGCATGTTTGGAAACTAGAGAAAGGGTCTTATAGATAGGAAAGATAGGTAGGTAGACAGACTGGTAGACAGACAGGAAAAAATATATATATTTATCTAATTCCTGATGTGTTTAGTTTTGCAGTTAATTTTCAAGTTTTATTGTTCCCCAAAATCTTGTTCCTGTAATGAGGCTATACTGCCCCCATGTGGTGTAGGTTGCCCAAGCACTTCACTGTAAATGAGCAGAAGTACTTGCCATACTTGTTATATGATCTTTGTCACAATTACTCAATTGACCTTGCAGGGTAAAAGCTGACACAGACAATTCATAAACAAGTAGGCATGGCTGTGTTCCAATAATACTTTATCTTCAACAACAAGCATGGGTCAGATTTATCCTGTAGCCTTAGTTGCTTAGTCCCTCGTCTAAACCTGTGGCTTAACATTGGGCTGAACATGAAAGTTATCTGGGGATATGTTTTTCAAAATGTTGGTGGCCAGGCTGCACCAGTTGAACAGGAAGCTTTGGATGTGGGGTAGGCACTGTTACTTCAGTTCCACCAGGGAGCCTATTACATCCCCACGACTGAGACCTTATTCAAACCAATAAGGTTGTAGCTGTAAGTGTAGCAAATAATAATAGCTAATGTTTCCTGAGTGTTTATTATGTATGAGGTGCCGAGGTAAGAACTTTCCATATTATTATTTAATTCTCACAGTAGCTGTGAATTGGATACTATTATGTCCATTTTATAGATAAGCAAACAGAATTTGCATGAGACTAAGTAAATTGCTTGAGTTTGAAGGAGGAGAGACTACTTCACCCCAAAACATACCACTTTGGTATAAATATTATTTTAAGCTAAAGACATTTGGTGATCAACAGATAACAAGAGAACTTCTCAGAATTTCCCTTATTTGACTAAAAGCAGTAATAAAGTTGCCATAACTTCTTTTTCAGGGCAGATACTCCTAGAAGGGAGAATGTGAATAAAACCTACCTCAAATCCTTCACCTAGGTGAATTTTATGACCCTGTGGAGATGGAGAGGTCACTCTGACGGAAGATAGAAAAATATTATCACAAACTTTTTTTCCTGTTTGTTCTCCTAAAACCCATCTATCTTTCAAAAAAGTGCTTTTTCCATGCCTTTCTCCTCCCCACATCACCTATTAAAATATAAAAAAAAAAAACCAAATTCTAAACACCCCTGAGATACTGTTTGTCTTTGAGGTCCTCCTCCTTCTACTCTGTCTTTTCCCAGTTTAATTTACAGAATTCCAGGACTGAATTTAAGAGGGTAGAGAAAATTTTTTCCCTCACCTACAAGGTCATGCAATTATTAAAAGAAGGAACAGAGTTTCAAATCTATACTATTTCTAGAGTCTCTGTTCCCCATTACTAGGTTATTCTGTAATTATTATCATTTTTAGATTTATTTTTTCATACAAGCTGGGGTGCAGGCCAAAGGGGTGGGGTGGTGAGAGGATTCACCAGGGACAGAGTGGGGAGCAGAACGGGCAGATTGACCGAAATGTACTGCTGAGGAGAGCAGCAGGCAAGGCAGGAGAGAGGTCTGCTGCACCATGGGGGAATCTCCCTGGCCAGGCATGGAACTCCACAGAGCTGCGCTTAACCCCTTGCGCCACCAGGGAGGCCCCTCTGTAATTATTTTTAATTGAAAAACACTTGGTCTCTATCTGAACTAAACTATTATACCATGTACTGTATTTTAAACAGAGTATCTAAAAAGCCAGTCACAAGCAGCTTTCTCCAGATTTAATATACCTTTTCTAGTACTACTGCACCTTATTTTGAATCAGATTGTTCTCAGATTTTGTCCACAGCTTTGGCATATCATAGAAATTCATTGTTTAAGTACCCTTTTAGTTTATTTTCTATCTTACATATTTTCTCCATCTTCACCATTGTTCAACTCCACAGCTGTTTAGACTATTAATATTCCAAGGCAAAGTTTAGTATGGTTGTCTTCATTTTAGAGGCAGAATAGTATAGTAGTTTTATATATAGACCAGACTGTCCCTGGTGAGAATTCTGGCTCTGCCACTGGTATGCTAAGTACTCATTAAATTTTAGCTAGTCTTCTAGTATTTTAATCAATGAGAATGGGATGTCTTCTGACTCTCCCACGCTTTTTCCTCTTCTTGCAGTAGAAGCAGAATTAGTCACCTAAGGTGTCTTTAAATAACAACCATCACAATTTTAACTATCTTCACAATAACAGCTGCCATGGATTTTACTATTTTAACTACTTTTTATGCATTCCATTATCTCAATAGCTCTATGAATCAGGTCTTACTATTATTACCTTTTATTTCTAGACAAGAAAAGCAAGGCCAATGGAGACTTGAGTAACTTTTCCAATGTCACGTAAACAAGTGGCAGAGATATTTGTTGAACCCAATAAGTCTGGCTTCAGAATTCACACTTTATTATTTTTCTGCATTGCTTTATTATACTATACTGTCTCCAGTAGACAATTCCACTGTTACGAATTTCTTTAAATCAGAAGGAATGATTTCCCAATGTGCACAAAGCAATAGTTTCCAGGCTTTAGGATTTCATAGGCTTTGAAATTTAAAAGATAACAAAGAACAACCTTTAAATTTTGACAAGAAAGCATCTTAAAAAGCAAATATCAGCACCATCATTTACTATGAGCACAAAATAAGGGGATGATTTAGTACACTCAAAAATAGGATGTACATAATCTAGAAAGAGATCACCCTAGTGCTACCATATATTTATAGAGTTCTTAAAATTTCCACTTTTTGAGGACAAGGATTTTAGAGTAACATCCTCCTAACACTCTCTTCCTAATAGGGTGGCTAATGACTAGATACCATCTGCACTTAAATATAAGAGCTCTTTCAGTAACTTTTACAACTTTCTAGAAAGAACTGTATCTTTGGGTCTGGCAGCTAACAGGTCATTAGTTAAAAATTGTTGCTTTTTAAATAAAAGGTGGAGTAACTGATCTATGGGTATTTTGTTTCACTGAAGTGGCCAAAGTATTTAAGAGTCTTAAAGTATTTAAGAACTTAAGATGTTCTTATTCTTGAACATTTGAAAGATGAAATAAGCAGTTTGGGATAGGCACTTCTTTCATTCCTGTGCATTGAAATAAATAGTAATTAAAATGTTGAAAATGAGAACATTTCAGTTAAAACCTTTAAGTTTGCCATAGTTACAGCATATTAATGGGTTTTGTTTCTCGCACTTTTTATTTCCTCCAGAATCCCAATGCCTGAATGTTTTCAACAGGGTGCCATATGAACAGAAATCTGCATGATTGTGGGCCTTATGAATTTTTTATTGATAACATTGTGAAATGAGAAGGCTCAGTGCTTACCATCTGCACTTTGAACTGGACTACAGACCTGAATTATGTATATATTGTAAACATTTTAAATGATCTTCTTTTAGTTAAGTCTTCTAGATCCTTGTTTCATGTTGATTTTAGATACATTTTGAATAACTGACGACTATAATAAATTATAATCAGCTTCATTTATAGTTCCTGATTGATTGTAGCCTATTAGAACGACCTCTGATTGTGTAACAGACTTGTAAACGGCTTGGTTTGCTCGTAGTCAATCTGTATGTTTTAGGTAATTAGAAATAGGAGTCTTCGAAATATTTTAGGATGGCACGCTCTGGGGGATCCTGCGGGTTGGATGCCTGGTCCCTAAGCGCTGTGCTCTCAAACTAGGGATTAGCAACTTTGCGGGGGGCTGCAAGGAATTTAGAAGGACAAAGAACATAAGTCAGGAAACCAAACTACTTATTCGTACTGGTGATACGAGCTCAGCGTCGGGGCAAGATGACAACGTACGTGCATTTGTGTGCTCAAGGGAACCTGGAGTGGGGACAGAGGCGGCCCCGGAAAAATCGGGGTCACCAAGGGTGTAGACTTAGCTCTAATCCACGCGGTGTGGTTTACGGTTCTGAGCCACCAATCACCTCACCATAGGGGCGGCGAAACCCTCACTCCCCAAACCACAGCGACGTGCCCCTAGAAGACCCCAACCCTGGCGGGGCCGTGGCGCCAGCTGATGACGTGTCCGCAGCCCAGGCAGTGACTGGCTTCCAAAGGGGCGCGTCGCCGTTCAAGCGACTCGGAGCCTGGGCCTTAGTCCTCGCGAGAGCAGCGGCCGCCGGAGCGGGATGGCCGCGGAGCCGGGCGGAGCTAGCCCGTGGCTCCCGGAGCCGGCTCACCGGCCTGAGACATGGCCCGGGGTCCCGGCCCGCTAGGCCGGCCTCGCCCCGATCCGGTCGCCATGCCCAAGAGAGGGAAACGACTCAAGTTCCGGGCCCACGACGCCTGCTCTGGGCGAGGTGGGCGAGGGGGCGGGGGCGGCGGGGGCGGCGGGGGCTGGAAGGCGCCGAGGCGGGCGCTCGCCTGCCAGCTGGGAACGGGCGGCTGAGCTGGAGCCGGCGGTGGGGAGGAGGCCTGGCCGAGGGGCCTCTGGGGGAGACAAGGCCCCCTCCCCCGAGGGTTGGGGCAGGGGAGCGGGCTTTTGCGTGCTCTGCAATGATTCCTGTCCTGCTTCAGTGACCGTGGCGGATTATGCCAACTCGGATCCTGCCGTCGTGAGGTCTGGGCGGGTTAAGAAGGCCGTGGCCAATGCTGTCCAGCAGGAAGGTAAGCTTCCGAGCTGTCTTTTCAGCCCCAGGCCGCGAAAACAGAGCTAGGTGTTTCTTTTGCCGGGATTAGGCCCCCGTGTTTTTCTTGCAAGGCTTTGGGCACTTCCCATAGCCGTGTTTGCTCTTCTCAGCGGTTGCTCTTTTAATCGGGGGAGGGGCAGGCTAGCTCAGAAGAGTAGCAGTTTCCGTAGGAGATTATTTTTCAGTTTTTGCATTAAAGAAAAATCTGCGTACTCTTGTTTCCACGGCTTTCTTCTTGGTTATTCACCCTTTCCCCGTAGTTGACATATATGCTCCACTTCCTGGGCAGTTTGCTTCCTTATCTGTAAGCTGGGCGTGTTTGTTTTCCTTTTCCCTTGCTTTTTGAGTTCGGGCTCCCTGAGACTTGTGTTTTTATGACACCTACTATCTCCAGCTCATGAACGGGGCTTAACTGGATTTGATTTCTTTCAAACATCACTTCTTAGAATTTAGGTGGATGAGAATAGCATTTACCTTTAGTTTTTGTCCTGCAGGGTTTATAGTGTAAGAATAATGCACTGTAATACGAGAATGTATAAAGAATGATGCACTCCCTTTTAATTAAGGTCCGGGGCTGGCCATTTTAGAGTCCTTTTCTACAGTTTTGCCCATTGCTTTCCACTTGTTTTGTGTTTAGAATGCTAAAATTCCTTTCTCTTTAGATTCTGTTTTCTTCAGCAGACCTACTGCTTTTCCTCTTCCTCTCTTCCTCCTCTTCCTCCTCCCCCTCCTCCCCTTCTCCTTTCCCACATGGATGCTGATATTCTTACTAAGTCATTTGTATTTCCGAATGGGACTCTGCCATCTCCTTCTCCCCTTATTTTCTTCTAGTAAAATCTCTTTGTGGCTTGGAAGCCTCCCAGGTTCCTGCGGTAGAAGCGCTTTCTGGGGCTGGTGAGACGTGTGACATCATTGACAGCAGTGATGAGATGGATGCCCTGGAAGAGAGTACCCATGAGAGAACCATCTCCAGAAAAAAGAAGAGCAAGAGGCACAAAGGTACAGAGCTCGCTGTCCTTTGGGTTATTAGTCCCATCTGGTGATAACTTGAAGCTTTCACTCTCAGTAGCACACTGGAGCGTAGCGGTGGGACAGGGTTTAATATGCCAGGGCTTATTACTTTTGTTTGAATTTGAGAGGAAAGGAGATTGGCAGGAGTCAACAGATTTCAGAACTGTGAACTTGACTATAGGAGCCATTCATTGAAAACGAGCCATTCATTGAAAACGTCATTATCGGGTAAAAATTTAAATGAAAGCAAAAAGCACTTGCATTTTTGGGTTTCTGAATGTGCAAGGAAGCAGAGATGACAAAAAATGTTTTCCTGAATATGTGGTTTATATATAACCAGGTTTGTTTCAGCTAAAATTAGGTATTATCATGGGCTTTTAAGCACTCTGCAATTATTAATGTATGCTTTTTGTCTAATGGGTTCTGTGGGAAATAGAAAAGTATGTGATGTTTATATCTTAGTGGTGATAAAAGTTTCACAAATGAAAGAAAGAAAAATAGACTAACAGTGTGTATGTTCCACACCATCATTCAGACTTAATGAATCAGATTCTTGAGGTAGAGCTCGGGGTAGATATTCTTAAAGTAGTTTTCAGGATCAGCTAGAATTAGGGGAAAGTGATGTAATAAGCAAGTGTATTTTGTTCGCTGATCTACCAGAACTTTCATATCTACTTGAAAATTGGGTAACAGATATTTGTGTTTATTAAAATATTAAAATCAATAAATTAATCAGCTGACATTGCTTTACAGTGATACCAGCTGTTGTCAGCTATTCTTTGTTCTTTGATTTCTCTCTTGAAATTACTACTTACATCTCCATTTTATTAGAGGTTTATCTTGGTATATGTTTATTATTTTTTTGGGCATATTCCACAGAATGGTTACAGACTTTTTAAACTATTAAGATAAAAGTGACTCCTTTAAAGTGTACATTTTAGTGGGTGCTCACAAAGTTAAGAGAGATGTTTAGTCTGCAACATGGTTTAAACTTAGAACGTTGCTATCACCCCAAAGTGAAAGCTCGTTTTTACTAGTATCATTCTTTATTTCCTTTCAATTGTCAGTGTGTGCTCCTCCCCCAACCTGCTTTTAGTCTGTATATTTACTGGTTCTGAATATTTTGTATACATTATGTGGACTTTTCTCTGTAACTTCTTTCATAAATGTAAGTGATACTTCACTTATGTTCAAGGTTCACCCACATTGTCGCATGTATCAGTGCTTCCTTTCTGTTGCTTTTTATTTCACAATTATGAATAATGCTGCTGTGAACACTCTTGGACAAATTTTTGTGAGGAAATATTTTTTTAATGTCTATTGGGAGTAGTGAAATTGCTGCGTCCACATGATAATTCTGTGTTTAACTCTTTGAGGACCTGACAAACTATTTCTGAGAATTCTAATTTTGGTTCTCAGTACCGGTATATGAAAGTTCCAGTTTTTCCAAATCCTCACCAACACTTATTATTGTTTGACTTTCTAAATTACAACTATCCGAGTGGACGTGAAGTGATTTCTCATGGTTTTGATTTGCATTTCTCTGATGGCTGATAATGTTGAGCATCTTTTCTTGTGCTTATTGACCATTTGTAGATCTTCTTTGAAGAAATGGCTATTCAAATCCTTCACTTACTCTAAAATTTAGTTGTTTATCTTTTTATTACTGAGTTGGTAAAAGTTCTTTTTATAGTCAGGATACCAGTCTCTTATAGGATACATGATTTGTGACTTATAAGCTGTTGACCGTAATTCCTGGAATTGCTCTGCTTTACCCCCACTCCCTTTTTTTTTAGCTTGTTTTAATGAGACATATACAAAAGAAGAGAGAATAGCATAATGAATCTTATGTAGCTATTACCCAGCTTGAAAATTATCAACTTGTGGTTATTTTTATTTCAACTATTACTCTCCCATCCCCCCATTCCAACAACCCTGGATAATTTTGAAACCATTTCCAGATATTGTATCATTATCTCTATAAATATTTAGGTAGCTATTCCCAAAAGACAAATACTCTTTAAAAGAAAAAAACATTATGACAGCTAAAAAAAGTTAACAGGTTTTAATATCAGTTAAAATTAAAAAAATAATTTTAATTTAACCAAATGTCAAAAGGTCTTGTTAGACTTTATTGACCTCACATATACTTCGTTTTTCTAAGTATCTGCTTCATATTAGCTGTTTATTTCTCTTGGAATACTTTCTTCTTGGCCTGTTTCTTTTTTTTTTTTTTTTTTTTAAGATTTTATTTTATTTATACATACAAGCTGGGGTACAGGCCAGAGGCGTGGGGCGGCGAGAGGGTTCACCAGAGACAGAGTGGGGAGCAGAACAGGCACATCAGAAGTACACTGCTGAGGGGAGCAGCGGGCAAGGCAGGAGAGGTCTGCCGCACCATGTGGGATTCTCCCAGGCCGGGTGTCGAACTTGCGTCGCCACTGCCGACAGCTCCACAGCGCAGCGCTCAACCGCTGCACCACAGGGGAGGCCCTTCTTGGCCTGTTTCTATCACAATTCTTTATGTCTCTCATAAGGACATTATTTCCATGAAGCTTTCCTTTGCTGATTTCATTTCCCACTTTTAAAATTTCCTCAGTATGCTTAGAACACTGAATTCTTCAGTAATTACTAAGCTTTGTCCCAAAAGGTAGAATATTTTAAACAACACTCTATTTTGTGAAAGTACTACATGGAGTAAGTACTTAAAAGTACTCAGTGGAGGAAGTACTTAAAGTTATTTGCCTTCTCTTTGCCGAAGGGGTGGGGGGTGAGAGGGGTGGGGGCGGTTAGGGAGGAGAGAAAGAGAAAGATTGATTGATTGACTTAATGTGAGAGAAAGTGGGACCTAAACATGGTAGACTAACTTGAATGTTTAGTGGAGTTTACATGGAGGGATAGGAACCAGAAGAGAGGATGTTGTTTTAGAGACATTGAACTCTGTTATGTACACCAAATGCAAGAACCTGATTTGAGTCATAGAGCTCTAGGAAGCAGTTAGCTGGAAAAGCAGAGGCAGCTTTAGGGAGGTGGGATAGGAGCTTTTTTCCCAGGAAAAAGAAAGAAGAAAACTGGTTTTAGGATAGTTCTGTGACTAGGTCTTAATTGATGGTTAAATGAGATTAGTAGTTAGCCCATATTCAGGTATATTTTTGTAGCGTGAGTTTTCACTTGGACCTGAGATGTATAGTAGACCTCTGGGTCAAAAGAATGATCCCTAATGAGGTCTGGAGGAGGAGGAGGAGGTGCGGGTAGATTGTCAGAGTATGTCCGGACACTGAAAGCCTGTCGCCAGGGTCATAAGTCACACTGGTAATGGAACAAGGAGAAACTGAGAAGGAAAATATGATGATAGGCAGTTACTGAGTACTGAAAATTTGACAGTTTTTTTTTAAATTTGGTTTGCACTTTGAGGTTTTTTTCATGCTATCTTGACATCAGTTTTGTTTTTTAAATGACTGAACTAAAGATGCTTGGTGGGTGTGAGTGAAATCAAGGGCAGAGTTTATACTGCACAGCTAGAATTTGGAGTCAGAAAATCTGGGTATTTTTTACCTTGACTTAGGAGGCAAGATTCTGTTTTCTGACTAGTAAAATGGGCACAGTAATATTTTCCTTACTTCCACTGAGGAATTTTTAGAGTTGAATAACATAATGTATGAAAAGGTATACTTTAAAAACTTCAAAATAGTATGTAAATAATTGTCAGAAGTCTTAAGAACAAGACTTACTTGGGCATCAGGAACCAAAAGTTCTCAGTAGCTGGAATAAAGTGGGAAGTGATGAGTTGAGGGGATTCCTTGGACTTATTTGAAACCTTCTTTTTTTAAAAGATTTATTTATTTATGCATATAAGAGCTGGGGTGTAGGCCAGAGATGTGGGGGTGCTGAGAGGATTCACCAGAGACAGAGTGGGGAGCACAATAGGCAAATTGACTGAAATACACTGTTGGGGGGCAGTGGATGAGGCAGGAGATCTGCTGCGCCATGTGGGAAGCTCCCTGGCTGGGGATCGAACTCGTGCTGCAGTGGCTGTGAACAGCTTCATAGTGCTGAGATTCAACCCCTTGTGCCACCAGGGAGGCCCTGAAACGTTTTTCTTAATGGGGCAAGCCTTGGGAGAATTGGAATCATTGGGGTTCTTTATATGTGCATATAATAGAAGATTAAAGGTTGTAGTTTTTTTTTCTCTGTTTCAGAAGACCTGGATGGGGCTGGAGGAGAAGAGTATCCCATGGATATTTGGCTGTTGCTGGCCTCCTATATCCGTCCTGAGGACATTGTGAATTTTTCTCTGATTTGTAAGAATGCCTGGACTGTCACTTGCACTGCTGCCTTTTGGACCAGGTTGTACCGAAGGTGCGACCACAGAGAGCTCACTCTGTTATCTGTGTAGCTGATTTCATTGCTGTTTGTGATTTGAAGCTCCTCCCTGGATGGTGACTTTTTTTCACTTCCTCTACTCCATGCCTGGGCATGAGCCTAGCTTTGGACTCCTTGAACCCCTCTCTTATTTAAAATTGTTATTATTAATTCATCCAGGTAATTGTCTTCTCTGTGGTTGCCCCCCTCCCCCTTCCCCATCCAGAATCCACTTTCAGCAAAAATTCTTGCTTCAGGTCTTATGAAGAACTGTCTTAGACTTTCTTCAGAGGTTTATCCTTCCAAGTGATTAGTTGTTTCTTAAATTTTTAGTCATTTTAGAGGATCATAGTTTTTGTACTTGCTCCCTGTATACAGTTGTAGTGTGAGAAGAGAGTGAATTATATGATAAGTGAGAGGGCTAACTTTTGGTATTGAGTTCGGAAGTTTAGTGAGGATTACAAACTGTCACTAAGGAGTTTGAGGTACAAGTAGGGAACCTGCTGAGACAAGTGACTGGAGAACCTGGTGGCTCTTCCCTGTTCCAGGTTCTTTTTGAGCAACTGCAGTATTTTGTTTTGGTGTCAAGTCAGAGACTTGCCCTCTTACTTACAGTGACATAGTGAGGATTTGAAATGTCAAAATGGACATAGCAGTGAAGGATTACAAGGTACATGTGAACTGGGTTTTGCATAGCTTAGAAGCAGAAGTAGCTGAGAGGGGTAGGAGACGGTGGTTTGTGGTGTGAGAGAGCACTGGGGACAAGCTGGCTGCTGCCCGGAGGAGGAGCACAGTCCAACCATACCGTGACGAGGGATCCTTGGAGACTGACCTGGAGCAGGAGAGGCCGGTCACATAGTGGTAGGAGTAATGTGTCGTGTTGCAGGCACTACACGCTGGATGCCTCCCTGCCTTTGCGTCTGCGACCAGAGTCAATGGAGAAGCTGCGCTGCCTCCGGGCCTGTGTGATCCGATCTCTGTACCATATGTATGAGCCCTTTGCTGCTCGAATCTCCAAGAATCCAGCCATTCCGGAAAGTACTCCCAGCACACTGAAGAATTCCAAAGTAAGTGAGAATTAGTGCTGGGCTTTACCTCATGGGCTCTTGTGTGACGGGCCTGTTATCCTGGCTTCTCTCCCGCTTCGTGGATGGGGAGGGCTAGGGCTGTAGGTGCCAGGCGGCTAGGGCACTGCTGCAAACTTCAGGGCTCGGGTTTCACTTCTCCAAGACATTCCTGCTGTGCTGGGCTGGCTCTGGTCCCTTTCTCTTAAAGTTTTCTTGTGCTTTTAGCATATTCCTTATTCTTTTTAATTTATTTTCATGCATTGTACATTGTTCCACCTTAGATTGTTTTGATGGCTTGGGTCAGGAAAAGCACAACTCACGGTGGACGCTTTAAATGGTGGTATAAAAATATAACACAGACAACTCACTAATTTTTTCTCTCTAATAGACCTTCAGATTTGGGATTCCCTTTTCTTATTGAACTGCTTAAAAGTTTCTCATGTAGACTTTGCTCCTTTAGCACTTGCTCTGGGCCCGTGTTTGCCAGGCCAGTGGAGCAGGTCATCTCAGAGACTAGAAGGTACTCCCACTCAGGCTTTAGTGCTCAAAAATTCTTCCTGATTGCAGGATTTCCTTAGTTGTTTATATTCATTATATTCAATTCATTTTATTCAGTACAATTCATTATATTCTGACATTCTTCTGCCTCGTAAATGGGTCTGTTAGCCTTGGGTTGGATTCTCTCCTTTTCTCCTCCATAAGGAAATATTGAGTAAACGCCCCTCTGCCTACCTAGGCTATTAGGGCAGATGTGATTATTTAGGCAAGCTGATAGCTCATTCTTTCTCTCTTTCAACTACTACCATTGTCTAAATTTTGTATCTTTAGAGTTCGTGGGTAGTTTTATTATTCTGTTCCCATCTAAACTCTGGTGTTCAATAGCACTTCTTGTTATATTTTGTTTTTATGCTTCGGATGTTATATAGTGATTCTTACCTAGTTTACCACTAGTGGGATAATTACCTGATGTGTATTGACTTCAAAGGGTACTGTTGTTTTCAGTTTATCAAGGTTCCTCCCAAGGTTGCAAACTGAGGTGGTCAGGGCCTTTGGCTGAGTTCAGTTTAATGTGCTAGCTGCTGGATTTGGGGGCGGGAGTAGAATGCTGGGCGAGTGGAATTTCACCCAGCAGCTGCTTCTGCTTGTAATATGAGAGGACAGTGTATTATTTCACATTTACAGTTTCCCTCCCTTAGAAACATTTGATAGTATCAGACTAACTCTGGTGAGTGGGGATCATCCCAAAGCTAACCATGCCAGGTGCGAATCAGTTGCTGGGAGCAGAGCAGCATTGGGCAAACTCCTCATGCTTGATACATCCTAGCGGCTCCAGTGCACAATGCAAGTGCTACTGCCTAAATCTAAAATTTCCTGTCTTCACATTCTTGCCAGTTTATTAACAATTTAAAAGTGGACTATGAAAAGCCACGGTGGTGATCACTACGGTCTTAACCCAGATAGCAACCCCAGGCCACCTGGCTGCTTCTTTTGTGCCTTCTTAGAGATCTTCTGGAGAAGATGTGGGACCTGTGGTGGCAGGTTGCCCATGCATGGCCTTGCCACTTGTATAACCACAACCGCATGGCATTCAGGGAGTTGCCGGCATGCCTAAAGGAAGTTGTCCCATGTTCCTGGACTCCAGCTTTTCGAATTTGATTCTCCCTCTCTCTCTTTTCAGTAGCATAGCTTGTGTGGGACACTGGAGCCGTTGTGATGGCAGCAGAAGTGTTTGCCCCTTAAAGCCAAGCCCATTATTTTTGATGGAACAGCAGGACGTACAGGGCATGTCTGAAGGGCAGCTGGCACGGCGGACGACCCACCCCTTGTCCCCTGGGAGGTACTTAACTTCTTGTGCTTAACCCTAGCTGTAGCCTGACTTTCACTGAGGGATTTACTCTAGACTGAATTCAGCCCAACTCTGTGCTTTTCACACTGGCTGTCTGCTCCCAGTATGTCCTGAGTGGCTAGCTCCTGTCACAGGGCTGGCCGTCTCTGCCTGCCTTATGGCTTTGTTATTAGCTCGCCTGGTGGCTGTTGGCTGCCCTTATATTTTAACATAGAGGATTGGCCTGCTCAATCAGAATGCCCCAGTCTCTAGAGACCAAGTTTCTGTCTTTAAAGATAAGAACAATAGGGGTCGACCTCAGCCTGAGGTTGACTTACATGGGTCCCTCTTTTATTGGGTAGCCCTGGGATTGTCTCCTTCCATGTTGTACCACTGTCAAATTGGGGGGTTTCTATCTGTGCCAAAATAAAATCTCAACATTGGGACTGTGGCTGACTTCAGAGCTGTCAAACAGAAAGGTTTTTGCTGATTATTTTTTGTTTCCTTATTTTGATTACTTTTTTTTCTGTTTTATTTGTTGTTATTTTTTGGTTTGTTTTATTTTTATTTTCTTACAGTGCTTACTTTTCTGGTGCAGAAAGATTGTTGGGAACAGACAGGAACCAATGTGGGAATTCAACTTCAAGTTCAAAAAACAGGTTTGTAGTTGCATCTTCTCTTTGTTTTTCAGATACCATTAGTACATTTTACCAGGCATACCACTACCTTCCTAAAATCAAATAGTCCGCATCAAAACTTAAAATAATGCCCTGAAAAGAAAAGAAAGGAGGACTTATTCTATATGAAAGAGACTTAAAGCTATAATAGCATAGTGTAAACCTTGAGTGTGTTCTCGTTTAGGGAATAAAAAAGGACATTTGTGAAATAAATTTGAAATTATTGTCTTATATTTAATAATGATACTGTAGTTTATATAATTATCTTTAGTAAAACTGAATGAGGGTAAAATATCAGTGTTTCTTTCAAATGCTTTTGTATTCCCAACCCCAAAAGTATGTATGTTTTTATAGATGTATTTATATCTAAAGTGAGAGGTTGGGGAAAGCAAATGTGGCAAGGTGTGCAGCACTAGAGGGTGTACAGGAGATTATGTGTGACCTTCATTAACTTCCTACATATATGAAGACTTTTTAAAGTGAAAAAAAGAACTTACAGATGTGAAGTTATTAACCAAAATTGTCTTTGTTCAATTATTGTTTGTAAACAATAATTTAATATGGGTAACTGAGGCGTTTTTGGGGAAAATAGCCAAAAGTCTGTTTTTAAGGCGAATAGATACTACTGGCTCCTCCCTCTCTGCCTTTTGCTTGGACTATGTCTGAGATCTTGGCCACAGTAAAGATCTGTTTTGCATGTCTACTTACATTTAGTAGGTTCATTTCTTGCATTGGTCTCCTAAGTATATCACTGATGAGATACATTACAAATACCATTAGTTACTCCTCACTTGGTTGCTGGTGAATAACAGAGAAGTTTGTAATTAAAGTCAGTTGTATTTTTTCAAAAACATGGTTCCAGGGAAGGATTTTGCTTTCGACCATTTGCTTTAATAAGATATCCACAATCTGAATGTCCATTAGATGTTGGTAGAAAGGCCACCATAGGAACTTTTTGGGCTGGGCCTGAGGGCCAGTGTTAGGTGTGTATACAGTGAGACCGGAATTACTGCACATCAGTGAACGCCGAGATTTCCTCTAGTTCTGGGAGTTGTGACTCTCATGGTGCCTGGAATTAGGTGGTTGCTTCTGCTTCCATCTCTTTTGTGCAGCAGATGTTCTTTGGAGTCTGACAAGTCACAAGGAATTTGCAGTCTTTCAAACATTGGAGAGTCTCTCAGAGAGGCTATAATTTCCATTTCTTGCCAGATGGCAGGAAATACCATCTAAATGAAGCATGTACCCAATGTCACATTGCTCATCCAAGTGTGTTTCCCTCCTTTCAGAGGGCAGCTTTTCTGATCTGTATAGAAACTGATAAATGGAGAGAGAGGAGGGCACACAGAACAACGGCTCTTGCTAGCTTTAGTTGAGCCGTTTGGTTTTCCTTGGTGGAGTCTTAGAGCCTTGACCTTTCCTCTAAGCCATCAGATTGATTCTCAGTTCTCTTCAGTCCCCTAGATTAAAGAGCAAATGTACGGGAGGGCTGCAGCCTCCCGTTCAGTATGAAGATGTTCACACCAACCCAGACCAGGACTGCTGCCTTCTGCAGGTCACCACCCTCAACTTCATCTTTATTCCAATTGTCATGGGAATGATATTTACCCTGGTAAGTGGGGACTCAAAATATCATCCTCAGCTCTTTCACAGACTTAGGGTTTGAAAGAGATTTGTAAATTTAACCATCAAGGAAGAAATCTTTGAAGAAGAGTGTAAAAAAGACTGCAGGCAAACTTGTATATTAGGAACAGAGAAATTTGTGGAGAAGTTAATTAGGTGTAAGAATATTTTGCCTCTGTTTCCTTCTCTATAGTAAAGGGAATGTTTTTGCATCTTCTGTATGGCAGTCATTAATGTTTGAGAAACATTTTCCCAGTAGGCCTAATGATGAAGCCATCCACGAGCATTTTATGTCAGGACCTTGAAGCGTGCATAGGCATGTGATATCATAAATGGAAGCCTAAAATGTAGAGTAGCCAGCGCTGTCCTTTGTATGATGGTCTGACTATTTAAGGCTTGGCCAGGACTTAGAGTAAAACAACAAATATGCCTCTGGAATGCTTTCCAGTTTTTTAAAATTTTTTTAACTGAATTAACTGGAGAGTTCATGTAATTTGTCTTTTCTGTATCTTAGACTTATGCGCAGAGAGATATGTGGGGTTCCTCTTAACACATTAAAAATAATTTTTAGAAAGTAAATAATGCATACCATGTGTAAAGAATTTAAATAATACGGAAATATACTGAGAAACTAAAGGAGATTTAGACTCCCCTGTCCTATAACTGCAGCTAACCTTATGAGAACTGTTCTTTAACATATCTGTTTATATGTACGTGTATACATCCACTCTCTCAAGTGATTTTGTATAATCAAGATTATGTTATACATGCTGCTTTCATGGTAGACACTTTCTCCCTCCAGGTTAAGCTATGTTAATTACTTAGTTATGTACTCATACCATTCTAGACAGACCTACACAAAGATATTTAGAGGTTTTGTGTTTTATTTTATCAAAAAACGTGATCAGATGTATGTTTCGTGTATCTTGCTTGACTTGCTCAACAATATTTCATCAAAATCTCCTCAGGTCATCATCTCCTATACTTCTAACCCAATCTTTAACAGTTGGCATTGATGGTAATCTATGTGTGTATGCCATTTGTGAGGTTTTCTTCAGCATGGTTTAAATATATAAAGCTAAGAGCTTATGAAAATCACCCTTTGTTTTCTTATCTTTGCAAAGGTGCTGGCATTATAACTTAGAGAGTACCTGCGGCCTCGCCAGTGTAAATTAAATGTAGATGGTCTTATTTTAGAGTGAGCTCTAGGAAAACAAGGTTGTTTAATTTGGTTCTGCATTTGCTTTTCTTCCCAGTTTACTATCAATGTAAGCACAGACATGCGGCATCATCGAGTGAGGCTGGTGTTCCAGGATTCTCCTGTCCATGGTGGTCGGAAACTGCGCAGTGAACAGGGTGTGCAGGTCATCCTGGACCCGGTGCACAGCGTGCGGCTCTTTGACTGGTGGCATCCTCAGTACCCCTTCTCCCTGAGGGCGTAGTCACAGCTTCCCGCCCTGAGCGCAGCCTGAGCTAGGCCAGCCCGCCAGTGATCAGATTCCAGTTTGGAGGGCACCTGGATTGTGTATCTGGTTAGTGACGCACATACTCTTCAGGTTCCTGGGCTTCTGTTAGGGGAAGGAGAAGGGTTGAATCAAGAGGAAAAACAACTGATTTATAAACATATTTTAATGTAAAAATTTGTATTTGAAAGGAGAAACCTGGCCCTATTTTCTGCTTTAAAC
Source organism: Scalopus aquaticus (assembly GCA_004024925.1). Lineage (NCBI taxonomy): Eukaryota > Metazoa > Chordata > Mammalia > Eulipotyphla > Talpidae > Scalopus > Scalopus aquaticus. Next base: position 7,178 of record PVIJ01013013.1, on the reverse strand, counting down.
CCCATTTGGTGCTATTGTGTTTATTCTTCATTCTTTCATCCCAGCAAAAAGAAATGGTCTTGCTCTAAAGAAAAATTAACTCTTGAATCTCCAAACAAGGGAATTTCAGCATAATCTTATGGAGCAGAGGAATCTTAGAGGCCTAAAATTGTTGCTACTGTTGCTTCCAACTTAGCTGCCCCTCAAAGTCAAGTGAAAATTTTCTTTTCTCCCTTTCTCTTCTCCAGAAATAAAGCAGGTCATGACAGGGTTTTCAGAATCTTAAAAGATTGACTTGTGTATCTTTCTTTAAAAATAATCCTTGGATATTATTGGGTAAATATTCTTTTGCCAATTTTGGATTTTAGGTAATTTTTTGCATGAGATGTAGTGGTGATGATAATGACTTTGTGCCCTTGGTATGTTACTAAGAACTTTACATAAAACCTCTAATTCTCACAGTTCTGCAAGGTAGGTGATAACTATTCCCATTTTTGGTTGAGAAAACTGAATCAGTGACCTATCCAAGCCCAGAATAGCCAGAATTCCAACCCAGGTCTTTTTGCTGTAACACGATTAAAAATGTCAGTCTCACTTTTCTTGTGGTAGAAAAAGGGAGAATGCAGAACACACAGAGATAAAAACATAAAAGAGTGAGTAAAGATTTGATTATAAGGTACCTGTCCCTAGTCAACCTAAAAGGTATGTAAGATGAAAGAATCTTCTCAGAATGTCTAAGTAAATTATAAAACAAGCCAAGAAAGTTATTACAGGAAGGATAGTGTGTTTTCCTTCACTTGTTAGAAAGGCATTTATTATACTGAAAGTTATTTAAATAAAAATGTATCCCATGTTAGAACCAGCCATCAGTACTTAGTGACCACCCTGCGCTGTGCTGCCTGTTACCTGTGTGCCCCTGGGAACCGGGCCTTCCGTCCTGTGGGAGTACAGATGTCCTCCTGTTAGTCCCAGGACTGGCTGTAGCTATTGTGCTCAGAGACGGGTCGTGGTGGGCTTTTGTTGTTCTGTTCATGGGATAACATTTCTGCTTGTCCTCTCTATTCTGCCACCCTCTCCTTCCCCAAATTAACCAGTGAGCTGACACTAACTGGACATTGCTATGAGGTGGGATCAAGACGACAGTCTTTAAGCATAAGAATCTTAGGGGGGCAGTTGTCACCATGAGCTAAACTGCTACATTAATGTATTGTCTTGTTCCTTACCATCCTTACCCCTGCTATTTAAAGAATAAGCATCTGCTTAATACTGCAGTTAACAGCTAACCTTACCCGCACTGAGGGTGTACTAAAGCTGTTCACACAGAAAATGATCCTGGTCAGTGAAAAACAGAAGTTGAGCCTTTAAAATGGTAAAAAAAATAAACCCAAAACCCCAAGGGCAGTAACACCTTGCAGATCTCTACAATCCAAAGTTGCTTCTTTGAGGCAGGAAGTGCAGAATACCTAGTCCCTGAACTAACGATGCCAGGAAGCAGGAGGGAGTTGGCCTGCTGGATTTGTGTCCCTACTTAAGAATTTAAAAGGAGAGTGAAATAAATTTGGCTTCATGTGTTCTGACTCAATTTCTGAGTTTTTGTGTCAAACTCCATGAGTGATGATAGATACATTAGATAATATCGTCTGTCCTTAATATAATATTGAAAAACATTTGGTAAAGTGTGTTATTAATAGTTATTGTAGTATTGGCCTTCCCTCTGCATTGGTTGAGTTGTCTTTTCTAAGGTGACTGTTGTTTTATTAGTAAAGTATGTGAAAGGTCTCAGATTTTCTTTTGATAAAAACCCCAGACTCCCTTGAGAAGAGTTGGAACTTTCTAGGCAGGTTAAAAATGGCTTTGCAATTTTCACTTCCTTAATATATACTTTGATTTTGCTCTGAGGGGCAAATGAAATAAGAAATTTAGCTTCAATTCTCACCCCCAAGTAAAAATCAGATATTCCAGTTTTCCTGCATTCTACCAAAGATACAAGGAAACTAAGCCAAAAGATGACTGTATTGGGACAAAGGGGAAAAAAATTAGTGGCATGTGCCACTAATCTCAACTACAGTATTTGTTGATATAGATGATGTGTATGTCTATAAATATGTACACGTTGCATGTATATAAAAATTCTTCACACTTCTAGCAGTGCTTACTGGATATTGTAAAGGCTTTGAGTAGGCACTGTGATGAAACTTAACAAACCAGATGGGAAAGATACATTAATAGCCACAGGGACAGGGTAAGGAGCAATTCAGGAAAGTGGAGAGATTTAACTAAAATTTGTTAGGAGTTTTGGCTTTGAAACTGTCTATATACTATGTATATATAATCGACATTTTATAGTAACAGTGTGAGCACAGCCAGGAGCCTGAAGGGGAGCGGCATGATTCATTAAAGTGCATCCTACAGAAATGATTCTAGATTTCAAGTTTCTTCAGTTAAAAATGGGTTCCACCAAAGGGAAAGGAATGGGTGCCCGAGAGTAGATGTGAAGAGTGACATGCCATTGGCAGCAATTAGGAGGCCAGTACTGAGGCCAATTTAGGGGGCAAGTGGTAACATCAGAGACGGTGAATACAAGGCAGGGACAGGAGGAACGCAGTGACCACTGGAAAGGCGCCACGCCAGTACTGAAGCCCTGAGGCGTGACTCCTGTTGGGTAAACCCGACCTCTCACCTACCGCGTAGGGCCGAACCAAGATGGCGCAGAGACCAAAGCCGCTCTTCCGTCAACCGGGGAGGGGGCGTGGCCTCGGGAGAGGCAGCTAGGCCCCGCCCTCAGGGGTGGGGTCAGGGCCTATCCGCGGAGGGACGGGGCGGGGCCTGGAGGCTCGGCGCTTCGGCGCTGGCGGAGGCTGCAGCTGCCTCGGCGCCGGCTGGGATCGCTAGGTCGCGTCGGGCTCCCCCAGTCGGGGGAGACTCCCTGCTGCCTCCGAACCGAGCTGCCCGGCCTACGGCGACAGCAAGCAGGTGAGCGTCCAGAGCTCGGGTTGCGGGAAAGGATGCCTCAACCCCACCCGTCAGTTTTGGGTTGAGGGGGTCTCTGTCTAGGGTGTCCTGGAAAACAGCCCCCTTATACTCGGAATGTGTGGTCTCCAGCAATTATCGATCCTGCTCTTTTTGCCGCCCCTCACTGGCCTTTGCAGTGTCTGTGCCCTTGGGGGTGGGGATGGGGGGGGGCATGCCCGATTTGTGGGGAGGGCGTGGAGTTCGCCCTCAGCTTCTTCAGTCTCGGAGGAGGGGGTCTGAGTTGGCAAGTCTCCCGGTGAGAACTGGATGGACTGCGCCCCCACCTCCCCTCCAGGAGAGCGGAGAAGAAGCGCCTTTTAGCTCCTGGGGCAGCTTCCCTCCCCTTTGGACACAAGGGGGCTGAGGTCTTCGAGCTTCCGGGGTCTTATGCCGCCCGAGACAGCCCTTCTAACCATTCGTAGAACTGCCAGTCTCAGGCTGTGCCAGAAACACCCCCGTCTCTGCAGTGCCAGAGAAGTAGGGTGGAGGAGCGGCCAGCCCGGGGTCTGGAACGGGGGTGGGGGGGTAGGGGGGAAAGATGGTCTTAACCGGAAAAAAAGCTGGAATAGAGATTTCAGAACAGAGCGGGGAGTGGGGAGATGACTTTCGACCAATACTGATACTGCAGGCTTTGATGGTGGGTGGGAGAGAGGTCGGGTTGAGGACTTGCAAACATGGGGTGGATGGTTTTCTTGGAGAAGGGGGAGGGATGAGGACAACATGCCACTAGGTGTGATGTCACCTTCCAGGAGAGGTGTGCTGGTGGTGTCCATCAGAAGGGCAGGACAGTCAGGGCTGCCGTTCTACCTGGCATAGGGCTGGTTAAGGAGATTCTGCTTAGCATGGAGGTCCCCTCCTGGGGGGAGTTTGAAGGGCCAGGTTTTGGGGAGTTGGCTCAGTCATTCCATAGGTGTTGGACTGCTACCTAGTACTTTGTTCGATATCCAGCAAACACTATCAGGCACTTACTGTGCCAAACACCATGCTAGGTGCTGGCGCTCCTGAAGACAGTGTAGGGTCATGGGGCAGCTGAAAGATGCAGGCAGCAGGCACTCTTGCCAGCCCCAGCCCCAGCCCCAGCCCCAGCCCCAGCCCCAGCCCCAGCCCCAGCCCCAACACAGAGTTTTGTCACATTGATGTTGGAATAGCAAAGGTATGCTTTCAAAGAGCTGTCTGAACTGGATTCCAACCCACCCACACCTTACCAGTGTTAACTGACCAGGTACTCCCAAGGGGAGCTGCCTTAGAAAAACTAACAGTTTGAATGACAGCCCCTGGTTATTTTTTAGGACTTTGTCCTGAGGCCTGAGGAGGCTGCCTGGGATAAAGAGTATCTCAAAATAATGAGACGGAGAATATCACAATGGTTTTTGGGGGGCCAAGAATGCACTAGATGCCGGCAAAGCAGGAGACGCCATCTCTGGAAGATAGAAGACTGTGGGGGAAGGGGGCGTGGAAGGGAAATCTCACCCAGCGCTATCTGGGCGTGTGCTGCTGAGCATTTCATGATGTCAGAACCCTGGAGTGTGTGAGCAGCTGGGTGGTAAGGAGGGCCCAGAGGGGCAGAGCAGGCAGCCAGGCTCGTGGGTCTCCTTTGAGTCGATGTCTGAAATCTTGAGTAGAAGAGTTGTCAGAGATTGCTTGTGAGTCCTTTCAGAGCCTCGGGGGATCGCTGGGGAAGAGTGAGGGGGAGAAGGAGGAGTCGGGCTGTGGTGGAATAAGGCAGGGGTGAGGCCCAGCAGTGCAGGGGAGCTGGGTGTCAAGGGGGCTTTTAATACAGGGATACTCTCCCCCTGGGCTTTAGGTCCCAATATGTTGCTTGGTGGATGGGTTGCTGTAGAAACCAGGTGTGGTTTCTTAGTGGTATGGAGGGGTGTGTGTGTGAGTGTGCACGCACGCGCGTGCACTAGGGGAGGGGTTGGAGTGTGGAGAAGAGCAGGTGAGGGAGTGAAAGCCACTCAGAGACTAGGTCCCAGGCAGACAACTGGGTGAAACGGAGAGGGGACAGAGGGGCAGAGGGACGAGTGGTATTGCAGCCACGTGAAGCCACCATCAGCCCCCTCTGGCCTGCTTGCTCACTGACCTATAATTAGCTCCAGAGGGCATGGGATGCAGGCTCACCAGAGCGAGGCATGTGGGTGGCCAGTAGACTAGCAGGTACTGAGTGCTAGGGTGCTTAGTGCATGGAGAGGGGCTGCTTCTTGGGACCGTCACCTGGCTGTGCTGGGAGGGGCCTGAGGGAACTGGGAGAGTTGTCAGGGCTGGGCTACCCAAGCAGAACCTGGGGACTCCCCTCTTCTTGGCTGCTGACTCACCCATCACACAGGAAGCCAGATTGTTGCCCTGCTTCTTGCTCAGCGTTCAGAGTGATGGGTACTGCACCCCCAGCCTCCCTCAGGTGTCTTCTGTCCCCCTGGATGAAGTCAGTTGAAGCACAGAGCAGCTTCCTGCTTTCCAGTCGGACTGAGAGGCCTTTGGGGCGGGGGGGAGGGGGGGCTGCTTCATTCTGAGAGAGCTGGAGCAGAAACTGCCACCAGTTAATTCAATTGGTCCGACTCCAAGTGGCGCTCAGCCTTGACCCCCGGCGATGCCAGGCCTGGAATGCTTGGTCGTGCCACTCTGTGTTGCTCGAACCATTACTTGTGTGTGTTTGTTTTCTCAGGTGGACTGGGGGTTGAGACATAGCTTACATGTCTTTTGTGTCTATAACAATTCCTGGCTCAGTATTGGATTCGTGAAAATCTACTCAACGAGTGACTGTCGGATTGAATTGAAGAGATCAGTCTTTGATCCCCTGGGTTCGATGAAGCAGGGCCTCCTTGCAACTAGAAATATCTAACCGGGAGCAGAGGAGCCTCAGGGGACCCTTCGCAGCAGGGAGTTAGATTCTACAGGCTGTAAAGTGAACATTCCTAAATCTCCCGTAAAACATGGCATATGGGTTTAGGTTTATAACTCCTGAACAGTAATATTAATATGCAGATATAGTACAGATTATATATCAATTATATAAATATATAATGTGTTCAGTGAGTTAAATGTGTATGTTTGTACAATATAATTTTGTAGTTAAGTTCAGATAAAATAACTGGGTTGCGTTTAGAGGCCTTCCTGCTTATTTTGCCCAGTCAGCAGAGTTGAATTCTCTTACATGAAATGCAGGCCCTCATTGTCTTCAGACAGATGACTTATTTCAAAGGGGAAAGAGGTTTCTATTCAATTTAAGAACAAGTTTCCTTAGAGAGGACTTCTCAGTTCGTCGTGAGCTCCTTGCTCCTGAAGGGGAATCCAGTGAAGTCCGAACTGTCAGGATGTTGTGGAGGGAAGTCCACCTGGGCATGAGCGCGACCTCCGCGACCTCAGAGACCTCTTCCAAGTAGGAATCTGCAGTGCCAGGGGAGGGGTTTGGGTGGAGCTGGGCACTGGATGGTAGAGCTCCTTGGCAGCTCACCTGTTTGGCTTGGAGGCAAGATGCTGAGAGTAGAAGGTCTGGGGAGAGAGGCCAAGCCAGGACTTGGGGAGAGACACCAGGCCGGGGCTTGGCCTGGCCTGGCCATGGGAGTGGGCATCCTGGGGGTTCAGGGAGTGGCCAGGGAGTGACACATGGCGTTCTGGGGTTGGGGTGCCCTGCGGTGCAGCCATGGTGGATAGTGGTAACTAGGGGGTGGGCTGGGCCCAGTTCCTCCACCTCAACTCCCACCAGACCAGTTAGGGGGCACCCTAAATTTTTGACCCTTGTTTGAGCAGAGCCTCTGGAATGAGTAGAATTTACCTTCTTCCATTACCATCCTCGTCCTTGTCCCTCTTGCACATTCTCACACAAGTTCAAGACCACACACGCTCTCGCATGCTTTCATGACCAGTGATAGGTTTTTATGCCCACATCCATGCATTAGCTCGCGTGGCCCCTGCGCTCTTATACACATACATGATTTCATGGCTCCCAGATGCATGTGTATGACCTCAGGTATTAGCTCTCCTGCTGTGCACACACTCACACTCGCTTCCTTATGACCAGGTCTGCCCAGTCCCAAGCCTCACGATCACATAGCCTCACTGCTATTCACGCACACACCACACTCTGTGACTGTGCACCCACACACACTTTTGGTGATACCACTTCCCTGGATCTTCTGCACTGGGGCGCCTGCCAGCACGCCCCTCTCGCTCCCCTTTGCCACCCCCCC
>PVIJ01013012.1:0-46964 GCA_004024925.1 Scalopus aquaticus | reverse complement strand
CCCCTCTCTTCTCTTTACTCCGACTCTTCAGTTTATTTATAAGTCCAAAGCACCCCCAGGGTCGATTGTATTGCGTAGGGTATCCGGTTCTCGTTGAGACAGCTCTCAAAGTTAGGGATATTTTTCTCCAAGAATCGATTTTTTGCAGGAGAGCCTGATCCTAGCGTCTGTTCGCCGCCATGTTTTGGGGGCGTGTCTCACTTAACTTTTTTGATGCTTCACTCTTGTGTCATGAATTAGTGTTACTGTGAACTTTGCTTTCTCAGGCATAAAATACGTATTTCATAATGTTAATATGCAATACTGTTGTGCCATTAAACTTTTGTAAATTGATTAAAATTATTCAAAACAAGTGAACTTAAATGTTTTAATTAACATGAAAATGGAGCATATATATCACATGATTATTCTAATAGGTAATAATTGTTCTATAGAGCAATACCTACATTATTAAAAACTATGTTTTCCTCATTTCAGTAGCACTTTTGACTGAGTAATATTATTTCATTAAGTTTTTTATTAATATCACAAAATAGCAACTGACTGTAAATTTTTCTCTTATCCATTTTGTTTTCCCTATTTATCACTTATAATGCCTTATTGTTTCCTTTCCCACAAATTAACATATTTATAAATAATTACTTCTATGTGATTTTATTTATTTATCTTTCCAGATATTCAATTCCTCTAGTGCAGGTGTTTGTCGTCTTCTTTTGCATTGTATAATCATGCTTCATTCAATATTTGGAACATTATAGGATTCCAAAAATAGTTTTTAGAATGCATGAATTAAGATGGAATTTATAAGTAGATAAGGACTATAATTTGCTAAGCTCTGACCTAGATACCTCAATAAAATTCTCATTTTTCAATTTGAAATTAAACCCTATTTGTCTTTCAATAAGAAAGTAGAAATATTAATTTCTATACTGGTAAGGAAGATAATAAAGCAATTACAGGTTACATTTACTTTGCATATTTACAAACAAAACAGATACTACAGTATGATCATCTAAGAAACAATATGAATTAATTTTAGCTTGATATGATTTCAGATGTTATTTCCAGTAAGATATAACTTTGACAGGCCTCATGGTTAAATAGAAGCACCAGCATTCATACGAAAGTATTCTGATTCTAATGTGCTTCCTTCTGCACTCCACTGCCTATATTTTACTTCAAATAAATTGAATGAATTATATAAAAGTAAAAGTTTCTGGAAGATATATAAAATGAACTCTGATTATTGTAATACAACCAATGTTATTATTATGTTCTCACAAAGACTGATTTTTGGTTAGGCAACAAACGCCAGGCTCTACCTGTTCCTGTTCTACCTATCAGCAAATATTGTTATTCACTACCTTCCAGTGAAGCCAGAAAAGTTCATAGAAAACTCTAACCAGACCTATTCATATAGCAGGAGTTACATCATCAACCATGTTTATATAACCAGGTTTTCCTATTTATGTACAGTAGCCCATGACCGAATTGATGGACACATATTTTAGGGGTGATTGTTTCAATATACCGCTAGTGTAAGTACATAATGCCTGTCATCATAGTAGGTATGCATGTAGATTAAAAGACAAAGTATAGATTACAGATGTAATTAAAAGATACATATACTGTCTTTGAAGGACCTTAAATTACACAAGGAAAGATAATTTATAAATTAATACATAGTTAAGATGAATGTGTTCAGAGAGAAAAATGGGAGAGATGAGGCAGAGAGGAATTGTGATGTGAAACTTAAGTTATCTATGATATAGAGAGATTGACTTAAAGTGGAAATAAAAGTTCTTAATCAATCATATGTTCAAGTTGAGAAAGCAATCCATGTGAGAGATTGAGGAGAGGAGATACATTTTGTGCATAGCTGTGATGGGAAATGTTTGACATTATAAACTGTCTCCATTAGTATAGGGTGACCAGGGACTAGTAGACTAAAAATCCAAAGTAAGTAAGTCCTGCCTGTTCCAGGAAGTTCTTGGTACCAAGCTTGATTTGACATCTTATGCTTTTCATTATCGAATTTAATACCATTACTAATAATTGAGTAGGCATGGAAGCTTATAGACCACTTAAGGGTTTATAGTTGTTGTTCAGGCAAAAGATGGTGTGAGAGTGGAGGGAAATACATGGATAGAGATAGATTTCAAAATTTGAAATGTGATAACTACCATGAGCGGGATATAATCACAGAAATAAAGTGATTAAAGATAATGAATAGGATTTTGGATTTCATAATTGGATGGCAATGCATTATTTGCCCTTATTTATCATTAGCAATAGAGAATGTTTGGACATTATCGTAAAGTGGGAGGTAATAAGAGAAGGGAAGAAAATGGATGGAGGAAAAGAAGAAACAAGACAAAGGAGAGGCAAAATAGGATTGCAGATGATAAAGGAGTTAGAGTGAAACACTAGAACAACAGAATCCCTAAGAAAGCAAGAGTGGAATCCAGTGGACATATGGAGGGATTCTCCTGTGTTACCAAGAGGTATTTTTGTTTTGCTTTAAGAAAAGAGATAGATAAATTAAAGCACATAGCTCAATACACTGGATTGCAGGAAAATAGAGGTGTTCTCTGAATGATGATTGCCATTTTCTTAAATGTCTTAAACTGAGCACCAATTAAAAGTAGCTGTTGGAAAATAGAAGAAATAAAATATACAAAATACAAAATGGTATTAAAGTGTGTGAAAACAGTGCTTTTGGTAAATAAAATAAGATTGCTTGACAATGTTGAGTGCCTATTTGAAATATTGGATTTTAATTGAACCAGTCAATAAGACTGTATAATACTGTTTTCTTTACTACCACCAATGAATATCATGTTTCAAATTTGAATATTCTGGATGATTAATTTCATTTGATGTTAAGGGTTCTCTTTATAATACCTCTACTTTTATTGAAGTAGCATTACATTATAACATTATATGATTCAGATGTGTATCATTAAAAATCAACATTTGTATATATTATATTAAATTCACCACTCAAAGTCCAATTCTCACATCTCACAAATCTCATGAGAGTTCAGGAGTTATCTGATCACTTTGAAATAAAATAAAAGTAACTTGAAAACCATACCATGTAAATACCAATTTAGCATACTTTATAACAATTGCATCATATACTGTCAGTGCCTTTTCATTTTATTATTGATATGTTAAGTATCCATATAGTACATAGAATCTTGACACAAAAGTTGTTTCTTTTTATATTAAAGAGGAAAACTATTTTCACCTATTTTCACATGGAATACCTTTTTACTATCTGTTTCTGTCTTTTAAATTAGCAAGATTTAATGGCTTAAGCCTTGTTTATTCTATTTGCAAAATGTTTTTTTACCCTGCCTTAATATTTTTTTTTCTCCATGGAGCCAGTGAAAGTTATATTTTCCTTCATCTCTTGCCTATAAAACTACTTCTGCTGTAAGGCTATCTGGGTTGTGATGCAGTAAAAAAAAAGATCTCAAAAATCTTTAAAACATATGTAAACAAAAGTTTAAGATTTTCTTGCACTGTATACCAAATGTAGGTCAAATCATTCTCTACATTTCAATTACTTAAGGACGCAAGTTGATTGAAACTCAGCACCAATGCTGGTAATATTAATTTTTTTCTACCAAACACCTTTCTTTTCTATTTGTCCTCACCTTATATGTAGGTAAATTTGGCGAGAGTCTAGAAAGTGTGGAGCTAAGTAAAGCGTTCCCAACTCCCTTATCATTTTCTAGAGCAAAATGACTTAAAGATCAAGAGCTATCCCTTGGAGAAAATAGTTCAAAGATCATATTGTTTGATAAAGGTCGAATAGGTTACTTCGGGAGTTATATCCATCAGGATGTTTGGGGTTTTATTTCGCTTTACTTTGTTTTGTTGCCTCCCACATCAGAGATGACCTGACCGACCATGAAAACGTTATTTTTCTAAATTTGTATAGACTCACATAATCAGAGAAAATCCTTAGTCAATTTTGCCTCACATGAGCTGTTCAGAAAAAGTACAAACTTCTCATACGTCTAGAAAGTCTTTTCTAATCTTGAGCAAATTATTTTTTTAATACCAGGGGAGACTGACTAATCAAGTATGCATCTTAGGCTAGAGGTTAGGCAGTCAGAAAATACATTGTGTGTGATAGAAGGGGATAGACACTATGGAAAGAGTAGGTTTATTACCTGCTCCCAAAAAGGTACCTTTAAAAATGTCTCATTAAGGTAAAACATTGTTTTTCCTTTACTTACTAATAATATATTTGAAAATCATTATACAGAGTATATACAACATATTTTAGAGAATCTGATGCTATTTAATTTTTAAATTGATTATATATTTAGGCCTGAAAAAAAAAGCAAAATAGAAGGGATGTTTTCCAGTTGTTCAACATTATGTGAAAATGCAAATTTGAAAAGAGATTTCTTTAATTTGAAGTGTAGCCAAATTATCAAAGTGACATATATTTTTTATTTTATCCTTGAAAGTCAGATATTCCTTAAAATCAACTATAAGTCAAACAAACGAGATGATTACTTACCAGGGTTCTTTGTATGGAGAAAATATCTTCTTTATAGCATAGCTTGTGCATGATGATTAAAAGCAATAGAGAGACAATTTCTGGGGATGGGATTTATAAATATTGTGAGCATAGTTGTTTTCTGTTGTTTCTCTTGTTTTTATGTAAGAAAAATGATCTGAAATATCAAATTGATCAGAAATCATTTTAATATAGTGGACTATATATATAAATTGATTACATGATAATTGAAAATTATCATGCAACTCAAATGAAATTTTGAGTAGTCTCCAGGTCAGATAACATAATTTGGGGTCACAACTAACTCAATGTGTCATTTAAGTTAAACTTTGATCATTTTATGAGAAGTTGAAGCTCTTTGAAATGACATGATAAAGGAACTTGAGTGATTTTATATATAATTCTCAGGGATTTTTCAGTTATATAACTAGGATAGCTTTAAATTACATTCCATCTAAATCAGCTGCCTTTTCAATGAAATTACAAGAATCTAAACAGGTATAGATATAAATATTTAAAGGTAAGTAGCATGTATTACTTTATATTAAGGTTTCTGTCCATTCTTTTTTAATTTGTATTTTAACATACCTCCAAAAATCAATAAATGGGTGGAGAGTCAAGTCTGATATGTATCTGGCCTCAGAGGCCAACAAAAATACCTGTTGATGAAATAAGAATTGAAAATGCATTTACTATTGAAAAAAAAACCCTCTTGAGCACTTTTCTTTGTTTTTAATTATCTTTATCAAAGGCTGGATATTGTGCTTTATTAGTAGAAATAAAGGTTAGTATACAAAGTGACTGGGACGTTTTAGATCAAATTGCGCTATCAGTATTAAATCTTAAGGCCAAGATTCAAAGTTCACCAATTCTTAGCTATACACTTTTTCTCTGCTCTTTAAGCAACACATCTATATACATCACATCCTTTTTTTTTAATTATTGATATTTATGTCTTTTACATTTTGTATTCCCCTTGGGTAGCCCACCACCAATTCACCCGTGATCCATCTTCATGGTCCCTTGTGTTCTTTTCTATTCCATTTTGTGCCCTTTTCCTTCCCTCCCTCCGCCTCCCTCCCCCCCCCTCCACTAATTGTCTCTCTCCCACCCGGCCTCCCTATAGTCCTGTTATAAGTGAAACCATTCGATATTTTTCTCTTTCTTTCTGGCTTATTTCACTGAGTATGATCCCCTCTAATTTCATCCATGTCGCTGCAAATTGCATGTGTTTATCTTCTTTCCATGCTGAATAGTATTCCATTGTGTATATGTACCACATCTTCTTGATCCAATCATCTATTTTTGGACATCTGGGTTGCTTCCATACCTTTGCTATTGTGAATAGTGCCGCAATGAACATACAGGTGCATGTATCCTTTCGGATTAGTGTTTTTGTGCCCTTTGGGTAAATTTCCAAAAGTAGTATTGCTGGGTTGTATGGGAGCTCCATGTTTAGGAGTTTGAAGGATCGCCATACAGCTTTCCATAGTGGTTGGACCAGTTCACATTCCCACCAGCAGTGTAGAAGAGTTCCTTTTTCTCCACATCCTTTCCAGCATTTGTTATTGCCTGCATTTTTAATGTGTGCCATCCTCTCAGGTGTGAGGTGGTATCTCATAGTGGTTTTGATTTGCATTTCCTTGATTATAAGTTACATCACATCCTTTAAATGACACATGTTGGCCCGAATGTTAGAGCAAATTTGTCCATGGTGAAAATCTTTTTCAAAATGGATTTTACGTGGTAGCTTAATGTTCTCAGCAGCCTCTGATGTGGAGGGTTGCCCAGAGTTCTATCATCCTTAATGTATATGGTCTTTGAAGAAAGATTTGAAACTTGGGATTTTTGACATTTTGAAATGACAAACTATGTGGTCATCAGTGTTTGGTGTCTCCCAGGGGAAATAGAATATTTAAGAGAGAAAGCAATAACCTAAGGGAGTTGAATAATTAAATCCCAAACTGTACTTCATGCCAAGGCAGTGATGAATTTCTGGAAGAATTCATATTCAAACTGTTTCTCCCTCAGTGCTGCTGTGACACAATACAAAAAAATATTAACATTGGCATGAACTATGTCAAACAAAAATGTTAGTGTGATCTTAGTATTCAAAAACTGATAAATGCACAATATACCTAAAGTGGGTTGAGATGAGATGAAGGAGAAAAGAGAACAAGAAATAAGATTATTTCAACATTTTAAATGGTAAAACTAAAATAAACCTGTAAATATCACTGTCATATTTCCATGCTTTTTCCTCATTTTAAAATGTAAATACATATTTATTCTGTGTTTATGAATTAAAATTTTTACATTTTTTACACTGTACTCTTTCTGAGGAGAAAATAATTGATGATATACTGGCAAAACATTAAATTTTTAAAGTAACAAATATCAAATATAAAAGGAAGTGCACTGAAGGTATAAGTATAGGAAGGGTGTAAAAAGAGAAACTCGGGAAGAACACCAAATTCCAACATTTTTTCCATTTAATTTAACATCTGGTTGAAGTTGTAGATAAATATTTAAATATGGCAAGCACATTTCAAAGAGAGACACTACTTAGTTGGAGTGAGACACAGCCCCAAACTGGAAATTATCTAGTTTAGCTGAAGTATTTCTTTATGCCTCGATTGATAACAAAACAATCCAATTGAGACACAAGCCTCAATCTAAAGTGGCTGCTTCCCTGCCCTTGTTTCTTATTCTGTTACCTGTGGTTTAGGATAGGGACTCTGTTTGTCATATGTAGGTGGAAAGGTAGGTTCAAGCATGTCATGGTGTAGCAAGGTCATAGAAAACCTCTGTCCTGGTATCAGTTCAACCACTGCCTTGCCAGGTGACCTTGGGGAAGTTAACTTGATCTTTGTGAGCCTCTTTTTTTTTTTTTTTTAATAACAAAATGAAGGCAATGCTCCTTTCCCAGCTTATTTCAGATGAACATTATGGGATCAAATGAACAATGGAATGTGAATAACTTCTGTAAACTGCCAGTTCTATTAAATGAAATGTACTATCCTATGCTACACTAACTGAAATTAAAACAGAAAGTGGAGGAACTTCTATAATGCAGTGGCACAAACCAGGAATTCATTGCACTCCAATTATCAGGCTGGCTATAAGAATGGCAGCTCCAGTTTATGTGATTATTTCAAGGCCCACTGATTTACTCCATCCCTGCCCTGGACAGTCAATTTAAATTTTTAATTTTGAGTTCTATATAATATTTTTAGCAAGCAAGAAAGATTATTTCCCTGAAAGTATGATACAGTCCTTCTTTCTCTGTCAGGTACTGGATTTAATAGAAATCAATCTTGAGTCCAAAAATCATACCTAGTTCACAACTTGCCAAAATTCTCCAACTGGAAGTCTAAAAATATTGTTAAATAAATTTGGTTAATTTCACCTCACTTTTAATATTTACTTATAAATGGGTTATCCTTCTCCTTCCTCCCTGGGTTTAAGAAACATGACAGAAGGCATACCCTCAAATTTATCTTATGGAAAGTGACAGAACATATGTAATATAGGCCTTCGAATATGTGTCATCTGTGAAGATGCAACCTATATATGTAAAAGACCAATTTTTCCTACAAAGTAACACTATCTAGTTATATTAACTGATTTGATAAAAGCTACTGAATGCCAATTATCAACCACATTCTAATTACTTTGGGAAGCTCACAACCTAGCACAGTGGATAGTAAAAAAAATATCTTGAGCTCTTCCATCAAAATAATCTGGGTTGTTTATTTAATGGAATATCTTTGTTTCCTCTTTTTTAAAAAAATCTTCATTGAGGTAATATTGATTGACAATAATGTACCTATATTAGTGGTATGTTCTTATACCACCACAAATGCATTATGCTGTTATACCACACCCACCATCATAGCCCCAGTGATCCTCCACCATAATCAATTGGATTCCCTCCCCTTTTTCTCCCACCTACCCTCCTACATTCTCCTTCTGATAACCTGAGTTCTGTAGTCAGTTTAGGAGAGGTGGTTTTACTTTGTCATTTCCTTTGCTTTGCCATTTTCTATTCCATATATAAGTGAAATTTTTGTCTTTCTCTTTCTTACTTATTTTGCTTAGCATGATCTCCCTTCAATTCCACCTATGTGTCACATAAGAGATTATTTTATTGTATTTTAATAGCTGAGTAGTATTGCGTATGTAAAGCAAATCATCTTCATCTACTCATCTCTCTTTGTTCACTTAGGTTGCTTCTGTAATTTGACTATTGTGAATAGGACTACAGTGAACATAGCAGTGCATATATCCCTTCTATTCTTTGAAATGATACCTAGGAAAGAGATTGCTGGATAATATAATTTATTTATTTTTAATATTTTGAAAAGCATTAATACTACTTGCCACAGAAGCTGGTTAGTCTACATTTCCACCAACAGCACATCAGGGTTCCTTTTTCTCACACCATTGCCAACAGATTGTGTTTCTAGTCTTTTTGATATGGGCCATTCTTGCTGAGGAGGTACCTCATTGTGCTTTTGATTTGAATTTCCCTGATAAAAGTTGATGATGAACATTTTTTTTATTTCCCAATTGACCATCTGTATGTCTTCTTAGAGAACTCTCTTTTAGATTTTCTGCCCATTTTTGATTGGGTTATTTGTTGAATTGCGTGAGACTCGTGGGTTTCCGTTATTAGACCCTTTGTTCAACATCTGATGTGCAAAATTGTTTTCCATTCAGTAGGTTGTCTTTTTTGTCTCAATGATAGTTTCTTTCATTATTCAGAAGTTTCTAAATTTGATGTAGTCCCATTTGTTTATTTTTGCATTTATCTTCCTTGCCATACTAGTCAAGTTGCCAAAGACATCAAAAAAGTCAATGTCATGGAGGGGTTTACCTTTTTTCCCTATGTATATTGTGGTTTCAGGTCTTACATTCAGTCTTTGGTCCATTTTGAATTAATTTTTGTGTATGCTGTGATATTGTGATTCAGCTTATTTCTTTTTAAAGGATGTCCACTTTTAGGAAAATAAAGATGATTTCTGCAAATTATCTTCATGGCAGATTACCTCTACAGCAAAAGCAATGGCATTACAAGTTTTTAAGGTCACCTCGGCCTACAAGTAATCTTGTTTAAAGGATTTCTAATTTCATCACTACTATTCAACATAGTATTGGAAGTCCTAACTAGACCAGTTAGGCAAGAGAAAGAAATAAATATAAATTGAAAAAGAAATAAAACTACCACTGACAATATGATATTTATATAAAATCCTAAAGACTCCATTTAAAAAAATGAAAATACAAATCTATTGCATTCCCATCTGCAAATAACAAACTAAAAGAGAAAGAAATGAAGAGAACAAATCCATTTACAACCCCATCAAAAAATTTAAGTCACTTGGGATTAACAAAGAAGTTGGAAGACCTATGAAACAAAACTCTAAGACATTGTTAACAAAAATAAAATATAACACAAGGAAATGAAGAGATATACCATGCTCATGGATTGGAATAAATAATGTTAAAATGTCCATATTACTCATAACAATATACAGATTCAATGTAGTCCCTATCACCATTTCAGTAGCTTTCTTCAAGGAAATAAAGCAGATAATATTGAAATTTTTATGGAGCTACAAAAGGCCCTAAAGCGCCAAAGTAATACTCATAAAAAATAATGGAGGTATTATTCTCCTAGACTTCAAATTATACAGTGCAGTAGTAATCAAAACATTATGATACTGAAATACAAATAGACACACATATCAGTGGGATAGAATTGAAAGCCAAAAATGAATACACAGTTATATGGATAATTAATTAGGACAAAGTAGTCAAGAACATATAATGGTGCTGGGAAAATTAGACCATCAGATTCTTCTTTTAAAAATTAAAATACTGCCATCTGCTTTATCTTCCTCATGGAACAATCATAAGAATTAAAACACAGAGAAATAAGTAAATGTAAAGTTTTGTTTTTTTTTAATTTATTAGATATTAGAAATTAAAATAAAAGGAGTTTATCAAATATCTTGACAGGGTTTTAGATGAGTTCAGAAATTTAGTATGAGTCCAAGATCCTACTATTGTCTTAGTTTTTAATTTCATGGAAGTTCTATCTCAAATATCAATGATATGAGAAACATTCTCGTTTTTATTAATTCCTCATTTATTGAGGATCTACACCTTTCAAAATTTGTACAAAATTTGTCATCACTTACTTGTACTAGTTCCCGTTGTTTTAATCAATGAATTATGAGGGACAGGCTCTTTCCATTAATTATTTCCTCAGGCCCTGTGTACTGAAACTGCTTAAAAATGTAAGTTTGAAAATAAGCATATGTGACATGTGTCTACAGGCTGGGAGGAGATGGCACCTCCTCCTAATTAGAAAATATTGTTTCGCTTTTATAGAAAGTTCCAAAAGATATCCAGGAAGTCATTATTTAAATGTGGATAGAATCCTTGTTTTTCTATGTCTATTATCACAATGCATGGAGTTAAAATGGATGAACAAAACCAATAAAATGGAAATTGTGTGTATGAATTTTTAGTCAATATTTTTTTTTTACTCAGGACAGATTACTGATATGCCAAAAGATGCATGTTTTTTTTTTGCAATTTCTACCAAATTATGCATTCCAAATCCTGAAAGAGCCCTCAGACTAGACTGTATGCCTCTGTTATAATCCACATGAAAAGATCTTGCTGAGGAGATGGTGCAGACTCCATCCTAACCCAGCTTTGAGGCAGATGTTACCTCACTTATGGGGAAATAATTCTCTTAATGTACTTCTTCCTGCTGTCAGGGGGGTGGGCGTGGGAGTGTCTGAAGAGTGATAAATATTTGACATTATACAGTATGTGAGCCTAAATTCTGACTTCTGAAACCTCCCTTCATATACTACCATTACAAAAGCTTGTGTGTGTGTGTGTGTGTGTGTACCTATAATTCCAGAGAAGTAATTCATTTTTACTGAATAAGTAGAGAAACACGGTGACACTAGTGATTTAAATGCATATTTTTTCTTATATAAATATTACTTTATTGACAATCCAAATAGATTGCCTAATGTAGCCATTACATGTTGATTCAGAAAATTACTTAGCAGTAAAGCCAACTGTAGGGACAATACCATTTTGTCTTAAAACTTAGCTGCATTCTGGGATAAAGAAAGGAGAGTGGTGAGAGAAAAGAGAAATCTTATTTTTCTTCCTAGCTTTATGAGAGTGGACACATAAGTTCAATTAGTCTGGTTTCCTTACTTTGGTATTTAAGATAGATGATAGTATTTCCCAACAAATTTAGAGGGTCTTCTTTTTTTTCAATTTTATATTTAAATGAATATATTAATTTGACTTGTTTATTATGTGCTAGTTATTCTTTTATATGTTTTGCATATTTCATTTGATTATTATAACAGCTCCTGTGTATGCTGTTATAATGTCCCTTTGCAGATGAAGAAAATGAAGTTCATTCACCCATTCTCTTATTCTCTAAACATTTATAAAATTACTAGACTATCCCATGTATGGCCCTAAGCACTGGAAAGCATTACAGAGAAAATATTCTACAATCTTGCCATATAGAGATTTCTTTAAAAAAAAAAAAAAAAGGAAGTAACATTACATTATAGCACTATTTGAATTTCAGGTGTTTACCATTGAGAATCAACATGTGTGTATACTGGATTAAATTCACCTCTGAATTTCCAAATCTAGTCTTTACCATACCTTGGCCCTCTTTTTCCCCCTCACCCTCCCTTCTGCTATGGGTTTATTTCTTAATGGAAGAAGTTTACATTCGATGAGGGCAGTTCAGATTGTGAAGGTGACTTCACTATCCCAATGTTATTAGTTAATGGCTAGATGGAATTTCAGATTTCACCTTCTTTCTCTAAGATCATTCCTATTTTCATAACATGAAACTATAGTTTACATTAGAAAAAAAAGTTATTGTTTCTCTGTTTTCCCAAGTTTACCTAACCAAATATCATCTTTGCTAGCCCCTTTTTTATTCTAGTCATTTGTGCTAGAGCAGCGTGTTAATATTCTGATTGTGAGTGTATATTTCCTCTAAGGGTAGCAGATATAGATGGTTTATATTGATTGGATGCTGTGAAAATATATTCAGAGCACCAAATATGCTCAAAAGCCTAAGTAATTAATTAAACAAGATGCCAGGTAGACAGATTTTCAAGTTCCTGTTACTCAAAGCAGTAGTTAGAAATATAGTGGACTGATAGTAACTGTATAAATGAAAAAAAATCAATATTTCACATATCAGAAATAATGTTATTGATCTCATAGTCTATGAATGTAAGTATGATTAAATTGACAGATGTTTCAACAATAATCTAATCCACATTAATTGTAGCCATAGATGCTCTGAGCATACATTGGAATGAGTTTCTAGGGCCAGATGCCATTTTAGAGTCGAGGAAGACATTTCAAGAAAATGAATAAATAAACCAGAATTCACTCTGGACCCTTATTGTGAAATGGAAAATTATTCCTTATAAAGTACCTAGAAAGCTGAACTTCAGGTTAATCCACATTGAAACCCAAGCCATATAATGAGACCAGTGGCAGCACTGGAATTACTATACAGTCATATTCTGCTTTAATCTCTTGAAAAACAATTTATATGGCTTATATATGAGAATTACCCAGATATAGTCATAATGCTCATAACTATGAAGAGTGGGGGAAAGCTCTGTGAGTCTAAGAGTTTTCCTCATTTTCCCCTTCATTAAAATTTAGAACTTGGAGGAATTTCATATTTTATGAAGACATAGCCCCAAGACAATTTCAATTTGAACTTTTGTTTGCCCTGTGTCTATAACTTTTAATGTTGTTTTATCTTTGTTGGAATTGACTTGAAAGAGTTTCTCCAAGCCTTGGAGACCATCTTAAACTGAAGGAATAGAAGTAGGTATCCATTATGCTGTCACCAAGTCAAATGTCCAGCAAGTGACCTAGACCCAAGAACACCTTCGTACAACTTCATTTCCATTATTTCAAAATGCTATATGAGTAGTTGGAACACACTTTTAGTACTGTTTTAAAGAACATTTGTGTTCTTATCGGTGCAAAGTACAGTCTCTCACTCATCCTAGAGAATATTTGCCTTAGCATAGAGTCCTCTGAATGCCCAAGTTATGGGGAGTTTTCCTCGGGGTCTTCTAATGACACATCTGGTGCCTATTAGTCGCCATACAATTATCTCTCTGCCTTTTTCTGCCTGGGTACTGTGACTCTAATGTAGATTATTGAAATATTTAGATAATTTAGTTAGCCAGTTTATTTTTGGTCTAAATACTAATAATATATTTGTATTGAATTTAGTTAGTATTTCATTTCCTATAGATAGAAACAATATCTGCACCTTGTGTAAACAAGCGTGAGCACAATTCTTTAGTTTTAAACACATACAGTGATGCTTAATTCCTTGTGCCCTGTTTATCAGGTCACACATGCAAGGTCAGCTCAATCTTATAGGCCAGTTTCATGGTCTAGTGGGTTAGATAGTACACAAATATAATATAATGTAAAACATGACCCTAGGTAACAAATGTGGAAAAGTGATGGATTAATGGGATACTTTTGTATGTGTAAACATACTTCTTCCCAGGGTGTACTTTATGATTTCTAAACTGATGATTGACGTTGTGAATAAGACAGCCATTTTGGCTATATTTATGATATGAATGGAATCATAAGTAATCTTGATAAGAAATTGTTCATCCAATGTTTCACTTAATGATTAATGAATAAATGCTGGCTGCTATTTAAATTACTGTATCATTTCCTAATTCTGACATAACAAATTACCACAAACTAAGGGACTTAAAACACCATTTTTATTTTCTTTACTAGTTCTATAGGCAAGAAGGTAAAATCAAGGTGTCAGAAGTGCCATGCACCCTCTGAAGGTTCTAAGGTAGAATCCTTCCTTGCTTTTAGCTTCCAATTGTCCTTCACATTCTTTGATTTGTGATGGCACACATCCAATCTTGCCTACATCTTCACATGGGCTTCTGCCCTGTGTATCACATGTTCACCCCATCTTGGGTAGGTACCCACATTTCTTCCTTCTTATAAGAACACAGCTCAGAAGTACATCTACCCTAATTCAGTGTGACCATATGCAAGACCCTATATCTATATAAGGTCATATTCACAGATTCCGGGTGGACATGCATTTTCAGAGGATACAATTCAATGCGGTACACATTCTAAGTTTTGTAACTATTCAATGGTAAATGAATCTAAACTTGTGATCATACACTAATGAAATACTTGTTCATCAGAAAACTACAAATCCTAATACTTATTGCCCATCCAAGAATGTATTGTGAGATACAAAACAAAATATAGTCACAGAATATTTTTGTTCTTTATAATTGCCTTGATTTTTCTCAAGAAAATTTGTACTTTTTACTCACATGAATTTTTAAAACAAAATGGTATTAGCCAACTTGCTGACCAACGTAATTTAGCAGCCATGTTTCTGAATTTCTTTATTAGAAAACAAATACATAGGTAAAAACATAAGATATTTAAATGAATACATAAATTCATAAATAAATACAACTTAAGAGCAGTAAGAGTTTAAGTTGGGCATATTGTTTTTAAACCTGAATGTATTGCAACTGCAACAAAATGAGTTCAATGGAATAAGAGAGTAGAGGATACTGGATACCTAGTTAGTGTATTTGACATACGTATAAAGATATTTACTCTCTCCACTACTCATGAGTCTAAGACACAGGGTATTTAAAATGGAATTCCTTCTCATCTCCCCTACTCTGAAGCTTAACCAGTTCCTTTTAAAATTTTATTTTATTTATTTTTTTTAAGATTTATCTATTTATACATACAAGCTGGGGTACAGACCAGAGGTGTGGGGCGGCGAGAGGGTTCACCAGAGACAGAGCGGGGAGCAGAACAGGCAGATCAGAAATATACTGCTGAGGGGAGCAGTGGGCGAGGCAGGAGAGGTCTGCCGCACCATGTGGGATTCTCCCCAGCCAGGCGTCGAACTCTCATCGCAGCTGCTGACAGCCCCACAGCGCAGCGCTTAACCGCTGCGCCACCAGGGAGGCCCACCTTTTAAAATTTTATACCCTTCATCTAAGATGTGAACATATCCTCGTAAATCATATACAGTGTGTAAACCAACATTACCTCAATTTCAAAAATATATACATTTGGGGCCTCCCTGGTGGCACAACGGGTTAAGTGCAGCACTATGAAGCTGTCCAGAGCCACTGCAGCACGAGTTTGAGACCCTGCCAGGGAGATTCCCACATGGCGCAGCAGACCTGTCCTGCCTCGCCCGCTGCTCCCCTCAGCAGTGTACTTCAGTCAATCTGCCTATTCTGCTCCCCATTCTCTCTCTGGTGAATTTTCTCACCACCTCACACCTCTGGCCTACACTGCAGCTTGTATGCATAAATAAATAAATATTATATATATATATATATATATATATATAAAGTGTATATATATATATGAAGTGTATATATATATATAAAGTGTATATATATATATAAAGTGTGTATATATTATATATATATATAAAGTAACAGATTAAAATACTTTGTTAGGAGATGAATAAATAAATGACTATATAATCTCTAATATCAAACTAAAACAAAATACTATGAGTATACGAGCTAAAACATTAGGGATCATCTAAGGTTCTTTCTTTTCTTTGATCAGTTCCCACAACCACTTCCTACTGACATAATTCCTACTGACACTTCAAAATATTTCTTGAATTTGAGGTTTATTTCATTCAATTTTGTCACCTCCATCAAGAAATCCTCCTCATCTTTTACCTCAATTATTGCTACAAAACCTTTTGCAACAGAAGCAACACATGTTGCACATACTCACTTGATTCAGAAGAGTTCTTTATAAGATCACAACATTTCTGTTTTTAAAACTCTTCAATCTCGTCTTATCAGATATAGAATAAGTTCCAAACATAAACTACTGTTCTGTTACCCCTCTGTCATACTAGTATTTGATTTTTCCAAGGTCCTTATTGACAATGGTAATTATTTTTCTGTTTTACTCCCCTTTGTCTTCCCTTCAAGGCTCTTATCTCTTATACATAAACTATGTCATCTGTATCCTTGCACCCTGGTTTTCCGCCATATCTGGCAGCCGTGGGTATGTAAAAAGTGTTTATTAAATGAATGAATAAATCGACCAGCCATCATAAAAGTAAACAAGGGATCACTTATCTCAAATTTGAACTGAGAGTGGCTAGAAATGCTTTCCTTCTTACTACAAAAATAAATCTGGAAGCCGATGGCAATGTCATTTATTTTTTTTCCAAAATCTCTCCAAAGCTCCCTTACAACCACTTCTTTAACTACTAACATAGACCACGGCTTTTCCTCTCGTCTTTAAACATCAGGAGAACATCATTAATGTTTAATAGTTGAGCATGGGCCAAGGTTTCTGTTTGTAAGTCTCAAGGGGAAAGAATTTTGATAATTGAATGATTTCCGGCAGGGAAGCACATTCCCAAATCCACATGCACTCATGTCTGTCCCAGTCTCCACTGCCAAGATGCTTATTTATTCTGTGTCTGGGGCTTTCCAGTTTAAATAAGTCCTTCTGCCTCATTACTGTATCCACTTGTATTTGGTGTACAAATTATTTTCTCATTGATTCTACGCCATTGTATATTACTTGAGGAGTATGTCTTACAGCTCACAGAAGTTCCAAGGTGTCTGTGAGCATTGTCACAGAGAATATTGAATAATTTTTCTTGTTGTGGACTGAAGCTTAAAATAAAATTTTTGGCTATTTGTGATCAGCAGCTGAAAATCTTCTGTAGTCAGCAAAGCCCAAAATAGCAATACAAGTTGGGGAGAATCTGTTACTGCTTTTTCTTCTCTTGTTGCCTTTAAAAAGTGTTTACTTTTTGTTGTTTAAAACAGAATTCTATTAGTAAATGTACCTCCCTAGATATCTTTACAAGAGAAATGGCTGACAAGTCCTAAATTTCATTGTTACAAAGAAATGAACTTGGCTTTCTTTTATGACTTACACCTTCCAAGTTCTGAAAAGATGAAGTTAATAAGCTGCCATTGATGATTCTGGTATGGGGTTTGCTGTACAGACAATAGATGTTCCTGTTTTCTTTTAGAAGTTGAATATGTTGGAATGCATGCCTCTTTAAAATGATTTACTGTTTAGACAGAGGAAAAGATGTCACAATGATGTTTTAGTATTTCAAGTGTTTTGTTTATCATCCCCACCTCCAACCTCCTATTGTATCTATCCTGGTTCCTACAAAAACTAAACAAAATTCTTAATCTCCTTCTCCGACATTTTAGGCATTAATAAGAAACGTAAGGCCTGGGGAACATTCGAGGGAAGAAGAGTGAAATGAGCAGCAGGCTGCTTAACATCAATGACGATTACAATAAATAGCACTTATTTTGTGCTTTGTTCATGTCAAGCATTGTTCTGAATTTTTTAAATGGGTTAATTGGCTAAGTCACACTAAAACACTCTGGGTTCTAGTTATATAGAGGATGGAGTATTATCCTTATTTTGCACATTAAAAAATGATGCAGATGGACATAAGGAAGGCTTGAATCACACAGAGAAGAGACAAAGCCAATACTTGAAAATAGGGAGGCTCTTGAGCTGCCTAATGAAGGCCATAGAGAGGAAACATCTTAAATGGTAAACTATTGCATGACTTAGCAGGGATACTTTTGATCATATTTTTGAAACAAATTGTAGCAGTAGTGAGATTTTCTTCCGTAGTCATCACCATGAAAACTAACGAGTGCAATAGCAACACTTCGTTTGTTTGTCTGGACACCAGGAACAGACTGAATTCAGTTGCCAGCTACACAACTCATGAACCATGGAATGTCTCTGTGCCTCAGTTTCCTCATCTGTGCCCTGATGATGGAATTAGTGCCGACTACATAGGGCCGTTGTGGGAGTTAACTGGTTTCATAAGTGTGGAGTCACAGAAGGCAGCATGGCACTTCATGCCATCTTTTGATTTTTATGCTCTTGGTTCTCAGGATTTCTTTTCAAAGTTTTAAACTGTAAGATATCCAAACTAAAAGACCAAATCTAAACACACAAATTAATATCAGCAACTTTAAGCATCAGCTTTAAAAGAACATAGCATGCATACTTTAAAAATCAGATACAGAGAGACAATTTAATTAAACATTTTATTTTTAACCTGTCATTGACCTGCATTTAACTAGGGACAGACTGTGTCAAGACACCACCAGACACGCTCACAGGGAGAACATATCTGCCATATGATCCCTGCTGGAGTTAAGGGCCTGTGAAAGGGTCTGTATTGTAGGGAAAATATTTCTCAGTGATAGAACATAAGATTCTTTCAATATTGTTTCAATTCATTTAGGATAAACCTTTCTCATATAGTTTTGAGTCTGTGTAGGTTACTTGTCATTAGGCATGAAAAACCATGTCCCCAGATCTCTAGTAAAAGAACTGGCATTTTTCCTAATTATTCTTTCTTTGTTTCATTGCACCTTTGCCTTTCCTCCTTTGCATTTTTTCCTTAGCAGGAGTCATGACCTAATTATTTTTTTTACTTCACTTTTCTGTGTAATATCTTTCTCAGGGTTCATACTCCTCTGAATTCCCCACCCCTATAACTGGAAAGACCTCAAAGCTAGCCAGCTGGTTACCTAATCAAATCAGATTGCTGGGTAGCTGAAAGCCTAGGTGAAATTTCAGGTAGGTGAAATGTGTAAATGAACACAAGGAAGGATAAAAATGTCTGACTTGCAGTTTGTAGCTACATTCACATAACCCTAGTGTCATTTAAAAGGTTCTATTACAAATCCTATATGAAATAGAAATTCAAAAGAATGTGTCTATGTCTCCCAGTAGTTTTCCATGTGAAAATATTTTGTTTGAAATTCGGTACGAAAGAGTATCTGGAGTTAATAAAAAGAAAAATCTTATTCTGTCCAGATGAATGAATTTAAAACCAAATTTTCTTACTGAAGAATAACAGACTATATGATCTTTTGGAAGCAATGTTAAATAGATCCAGTGATTTAAAAAATATGTATGTTATGACTAGATGAATTTTCTTTACATTTTAAACATTTAAGCAGTGAACCAGAATTCAGACATTTTAATCATGTATGGTAGTTAATTTGATATTCAGTTGGTGGGAAAATCTCTTTATATCCTTTCATGGTACCTAAAACTCCTTGTAACCAGACTATTACAGCTATGAACATTCTGTTTTCAGAATATTCTGATGTCTTAAAGAAGAATAAGGGAGAAAAAGAAACAAGTTATTAACAGAGAACAATCAATTATCTTGTACACTTCCTATAATAAACATGAATTATATTCAAATGCAGAACTACACTAAGGGAATCATTTGTAAGACCTAGCTTGATTTTGCTTAGTTTCGTGTATAAAATCTTTACATTGTCTGATCTAAACATACCCAACTCCTGTAAGTTTTGACCACAGGTGTACACCCTACGGATGTAGCTACATGATATCATCACAGAAAAAGTTGTATCAAAAACATATTTAGCAACTCATTCACAAAAGCAAAACATGGTATGTTTAGGGACAAATTGAAAATTTTTCAGGACATCTTCTGTACATGAAAAGTGTTTTTTATAGACAATACTTAAAAGACCAACCTGGGAATATTTATGTTTAAGTATACAACTTAAAGATGATTATATTTGCAAAGACATCCTTTCTTTTCTAGGACTGTCTGAGTGACATTTTCTTTTTTTTTAATTTATTTATTTATTTATGCATACAAGCTGGGGTACAGGCAAGAGGTGTGAGGCGGCAAGAGGGTTCACCAAAGACAGAGTGGAGAGCAGAACAGGAAGAGCGACGGAAATACACAGCTGAGGGGAGCAGCGGGCGAGGCAGGAGAGGTCTGCCGCGCCAGAGTGACATTTTCTTTAGCATGTATTTTTCATTTATTTTTTTCATTATTTAAAATTCATTAGGTACTTATATGAGTAATGTATAACTCGAAGAATTGGGGAGCAATCAGTTAGAAGGAAAGGTAGAACAGATAACTAATATTAGTTATTACTATGCAACATGACAAGGTATAATAAGGAAATAAGCCAAGGAGAAAGAATAAATGATGGATAGAATATGGACAATGGAATCCAATACACATGGCTTCAAATCTTTGCTTGGATATTTCTCATCCATAAAATGTGAATAACAGTAATACATTCCTGTTAGAGTTAAAAGTAGAACTAAAAGAAATAGTGAGTGTTAAATCTCTGGGACATCAACGACACTCAAATCATAGTAGCTATTACTAGCAGTTTTATGGGAACATTACACTAAATTTATGTTCTTTTCCTTTTTATTTGTTAACCAGCTTTTGATAATCAGTAAAAATTGAAGTATAGATCAAAGGGAAAATTAAACATGATGACTGTGATAAGCAATGCAATTTATAAATTTTGTTGAGGTTAAGAATCCATTGCTCTTTTTGTGTCACCACAAAAGCAACCTGCATATGCCTTCATTAGCACCTCCCTTCCTAAATGTGAGATTTTTTGGGTGCGATAGTGGCTATCTTGAGTTAGCGTTTCTTGAGAGGAAGGAACACATGCTATCCATTTACCTTGTCTTCTCACTATTTGCCTCATAGCAGATATCTAATAATATCTGTAGTTCTTGAATTCTAAAAAGAAATGTTGTGCATTCCTTATGATCAAATCCACATTCTACCAGTCATAAAATTGCAGGCCCTTTTGTCACTCATTTAGGTATACCTAGTGCTTCCTACTTAGGGAAGGTAATGATACACATATCCTTAAGTATTACAATGTCTGTATTTCTGAACTCAGATTTTTAAATGTTTTTTTTAAATATGTATGTATGTATGTATGTGTGTGTGTGTGTGTGTGTGTAAAAAAAAACAATACTTATAGACAAAGGAATAAAAGAGATATCAGATATTAGGAGACAGCCAGCAGTCTCTGCCACAGTCAGAGGACTTTTACATGGAATTTACTTCATTACTTTTATTTTCCCTTTCAAAATACTCTCACACCAATACAGGTACCTGGTGGAGGGTGTAGTGTGGTAACATATATCTGAAGAGTGTGATCCTATAGCTATAAATCATATACAGTGCTGTAAACCAGTGTTAGCTCACATAAATTAATTAAAAATACTGAAAGTCAGAAAAATAAATTTAAAAAAAATATTCCTAACATCACCATACTAAGTTTTCAGGGAAAACACATGTGAATCATATCATCCCACATAAGTATTGGGTTACCACTTTCTTTCTAATGTGAGTTAAACAATCCAATATTGCAAGCTAAATATAGAAAAAAATCCATGCAAAAATAGTCTTTACTAACTGTGGTTAATTAGAGTTGATAATGTGCCAAGTGCTGTTTTAAGCACAATTAATATTAGATTTATTTAATTTCACATTTCTTTATGATAACTTACTATTATTACATCAGGATACAGAGTAAAAAATTAAGGAAAATTGTACTTCCCTTTTGAACATAAATCCTAAGAATACTTAATATTTGTATTTTCTTGTTATATGTGTGGTGCTGAGTGTATGTATGAATAACTAGGTGAATGACAATCCAAATCAGCATACAGGAACATAGAAATTCAACCATCACTTCAACTTGGAAAAAGCCATCTTTTCTAGTGGTGTTTCTGGTGATTCAAACATTCTTGACACTCCATCTATGGAGCTGGTGAGAGTATTTGTGGCACAGCCTTTTGAGAATGTATGATAATGAGAGAAATGGTCCCTCTAGCATGACTTTATATTTCATTCAGTTAGGAAAAAATGAGGTCATTTAGCAAAAAAACAAACAAACAAAAAAAACTCTGCTGGAATATTAAACTAGAAGAAATCAATTTTAATTTTTAAAAAATGATGTGTTCTAATAAATTAATGAGCTGCTTCCCTCATGTAGCAGATAGATAAATATTTTTGCATAATTTTAATATATTTTGTTAAAGGATAAAAATTATATGATTTTGAAGGAAAAAATGTTATGCCCATACAAATGTTAGCAACACAAAAATTTTCAGAGGCAAAGATATTTGAGATGTATATATATAGGCGAAGGTTTGACATCTTGTTTCTCTCCCCCAGTTTTCCAAAAAAATATTTTTTTAGAGGTCAAGAATAAAACCCAAAACTTAGCACAGATTATATGAAAGGTCAAACACATTTAGATGATTAACATGTTTTGGTTTCAGTTTGGTCATAAGACAGTACTACAGTTTGTATATGTTGAAAGATTGACAAGAAATGAGGCTTAAGGCCATGAAGTAGCTTGATACTCTGTGCCTCTGTGATTGTTCTGTGTTAGTGATTTTGCTTTTTATCTTTAAGGGAGTGATACAGCTGATTTTCATACGACTGAATCAGTCTGTATGACTGAATTACAGTGTGAAAACTAGATCTGGTTCAGACATCTTGAAACTAGAGACTGGGAGACGATTGAGATCATGCAGAAAACAAAACAAAGCAAGGCTATTGGGCTGGGAAAGAATAAATAGCTTTGTATGATATTAAGTGTTGAAAGAATAAAATAAATGGAACTCGGAGACCAGTTTCCTCTAATCAAGTTCTGAAATGGGGCCTTCCTAGCGGTGCAAGGCTTACGTCTTAGCACTGTCAAAAGCTATCTCCAGCCACTGCAACATGAGTTCAATCCCCGGCCAAGGAGCTAACCCATGTGGTTCAGTAGACCTCCTGTCTTGCCTGCTGCTCCCCCCAGCAGTGTATTTCAGTGGATCCACCTGTTCTGCTCCCCACTCTGTCTCTGGTGAATTCTCTCACACTCCAACCCCCCTGCCCCAGCACCTCTGGCCTGCACCCAATTCTTGTAGGCATAAATAAAAATAAATCTTAAAAACAAAAAAGTTCTAAAAAGGAGGAGTAGAAGGACCCCTAGATTTTGGCCTTGGCCCTCACTAGAGCTTTGTGATTCTCCTCTGTATTTGGCACTTAAATTTGTCAGGCAGTTAACCAAACATTTCATTTCTTTCCCTTACTTAATGTTCAGACACAGCCTATTACAATGCCCTCTTCATAAGTTAGGAAAGTGAAACTTTAAAGACATTAGTTTCCTAGGTGAAAAAGCCAAAGTGTCACAGAATATTGAATTCATATTGCAGTCATCCAGTTTGCCTTAGAAGAGATTAGGGAGCCAGGCTAGAGAAGACCTTATGAGAATAGGACTTTAGAAATATTACCTTTGCAGTCATATGAAGGATATTACATTTGCAGAAATTTGGAATATATGGATTTTTTTGTTCGAAAACCTAGACTTTAGTGACAGGGTGAAGTATAGATAATGTTTTCAGTACTGTTTGTATTATATACCTACAGTCTCATCTGTAGCTAATGGTTAAGCTGCTTAAACAAAACATTACACAGAAATTGCTGTATTCCATTTTAGGTTAGATAATACTCAAGTGAAATTGAAAATTGCAAATTAAATTTATTTTGGCATGATTTCATAGTTTGTTTCTTTAGTTGATGGGACTGTTTTCAGACATAAACCAAATTTTATATCCTGAGATAACAGAGAAGCCCAAGCAAGGTGAAAAGCAAGAGGAGTCACACAGCTGATGTGCCAGGCACCTAATGGCATGATTCATGTAGGTCACACTTGGCTGAAGGCCACATTGCATTCCTGGTGCAAACTGGTGATAATGCTCTCTGTTTTACAACATGTGGCAGTGCCTTTATAATATCAGCTCCTAAGTGAGCTGCTTTTGTCGTAATCAAGTAAATTTGATCATGGTGCTGCTGTTACTGGAATTTTTTGGATCCAAGCACCTTGATTGATAACATTT
This sequence comes from Scalopus aquaticus, assembly GCA_004024925.1. Lineage (NCBI taxonomy): Eukaryota > Metazoa > Chordata > Mammalia > Eulipotyphla > Talpidae > Scalopus > Scalopus aquaticus. The sequence continues at coordinate 22,549 of PVIJ01013012.1, read as the reverse complement.
TTCTCAGCAAGATTTTGCACTTTTATTTCTTTTGTACTTAAAAGCAGCAACAGCCAGCTCAAGATTGTGACTCTTTCTACATCATTTGGTAAAGAGCCTTAAACAAAAGTGAATTGTATGATTCAGACAAAATGATTTCTAGAAAAATTGACTCTAGAATGTTCAGCAATTTCTGCAATGGAAATCAAAGGTCATTTTATTTATGCACACAAGAACTGGGGTGTAGGTCAGAGGTGTTGGGGGTGAGAGGATTCACCAGAGACAGAGCAGTGAGCAGAACATGCGGATCAACTGACGTACACTGCTGAGGGGAGCAGTGGGCGAGGCAGGAGAGGTTTGCTGTGCATGTGGGAATCTCCCTGGCCGGGAATCAAACTTGTGCCACAGTGGTTGCTGACAGCCCCATAGGCTGAGAATCAACCCACTGTGCCACCAGGGAGCCCCCTCAAAGGTCATTCTTACCTAGCATAATTTTCTCTTTGCTTTTGGGTATCTTTAATCTCAATAGCTTCTGTTTCCTCAAGGACAGGTCTGAAAGTTTAGTGCACTTTCCAGAACATTATTACTAATAAATAACAATTAGTCATAAAATTCCCATGTTTCACATGCACCATTTGCTTGCTTCTCTGTTAGTTTTTCATTTTAACATTAACAGAATTATTTGTCTGAGATGCTTTTTAAACACTTTCTTTTCTACCACTCTTTGAGAGTGTTCAAACTCATGATAATTTTAATAATCAAGGTTATGCAGTGGAATGTCACTCCTACTGCAGTAGAAGTTTGATACCTACCCAATATTCTTTCCTTGTCTGCTTTTGTTTAACTTGCAATATCAGCCAGCAAAGTGAATCTGTTCTGTTACTATCCTTATCTAAACTTAAAACTGTACATTGCTTTATTCTCTCATTATTATTGTTCTTTTTAAAGGGTTGTTAAAAAAGATTGAACTATGCATGTCAAGAGCCTATGCTTTGTTTTTTTTTTCCTTTTAAGTATGTCTATGCAATACCAAAAATATAGTGTATCTAAAGTTAGAAGTACATGATGCACTTTCAAATTCTGATTATAAATAGTAATTTTATTAAATAATGTCTAAACAACTAACAGTGAAATTACGTATTTGTTCAAACATTTCCTCTATAAATGGATTTTAACTTATTAAGTAAGAAATCATTAAGTACTATTTATGATAATGTTACTGGTGAATATTATTTAGAGCAGCTTTGGTGTGTGATAGTTTCATGTCCTTGTTTGTGGCTGCCATATTATTGTAGCTGTGTAATTTTTGCACTTCACCAACAGATGTAAATCAAGACTCCTTGGGGTAGGGAGAAGGCTTTGTAGATTTCATATTCCAAGCAGGCCTTTTTTGTGCATTTTAGATTTCAGAATTCTTCCTTTTCTTCTCTTTCTCATTGTTTCTCTCTGTTTGGTTCTTTCCTGATTATATGAAGAAATATTCTTATTTTAAAAAGTTAGGTTTTTACTGCTTTTTCATCCTATTACTCCTTGTTGCCTTTTTTTCTTTGACCATTTCATTTCATTCATTTCATGTATTTTATTGTGTCATGGAGACGTCCCATCTGAGGTCTTTCAGCTTCTTGTTACATATGATGGTTGTTCACTCTGCCATCAAAACAACCTGTGGTGCTCTCAAAACAGTCTGCTCTTGTTGCACTCAGTGGCTTCCTATTTCTTGATTTATTTATTTTTCTACGTTGTCACCTCACATAACTTACAAAAGTTTGAATGAATGGAAAACTTTCTGAATAACCATTCATAACTATGTATCTTATAAAGTTCTATCACATTTCATTGGTACTTTGGTTATAACTTGAATTCTGGGTTCAAAATGATTTTCTTTCATAAATTTGAAGACATTGTTCTATTGTCTTCTCACATTAATTTTGTGAACTGAAAGTTGAATTATATATTATTTGTCGATGGGTTTTCCCCTCCTATGGAAGTTTTTAGGATCTCTAGAATGTGTTTTGGTCTTCTTTCTTTAATCCTGTCATGCATTTGATTGGCCTTTTCAATGTGTTTGAAGTCTAATGTTCATCAACTCTAGAAAATTTGCATGCAGCATTTCTTTATTGATTTCCTTCCCTAAGATTTCTCTCTTCTCTAAGAAAATCTTATTAGAGGGCCTCCCTGGTGGCGCAGAGGGTAAGTATCAGACTATGAAGCTATTGCAGCCACTGCAGCACAAGTTCGATCCCCGGCCAGGGAGCTTCCCACATGGCACTGCAGACCTCTCCTGACTTGTCTGCTACTCCCATCAGCAGTGTATTCCATCAATCTGCCTGTTCTGCTCCCCATTCTGTCTCTAGTGAATCCTCTTACCACCCCCATTCCTCTGGCTTACACCCCAGCTCTCGTATGCATAAATAAATCTTTTTTTAAAAAAAGAAAATCTTATTAGTCAAATATTAAATCTCTTGAATTGATTTACTACATCTTTCATGTTTTCTCTTGTATTGTGTCTTTTACTGTGTACTCGGAAATTTCCTAAGCATCGTCTTCTTTTCAAACTTTTTATATTCATAGTTTTAAAATCTAGGTCATTGACTTAACCTTTTTAAATCAACTTTCTAGTTGGTGGAAGCAAATGTAAATCTCATTCTAATCACTCAGGTTCTTTTTTGCCTATGGTTGTCCTTTCATTGAAAAAGGGCTTAATTTCTGTCCCATTGGAATGTGGTGTTTAATTGGAGCGCTGTATCAGTTATCTGCTTCTACACAGCTAACTGCTCAAAACTTGGTGACTTGAAAAAAACATTAATTGCATTTCATGATTCTGTAGGTTGGAAATTTAGGCTGGATTGTGTTAATGATCTGAGCTGGGTTCAGTTGATCTCTACTGAGGTCACTCTGAGGTTTTCAGTTTGCTTGAGGTTCAACAGGACGAGTTAGTTTCTGGTGGCCGGTCAAAATCTGAGATGGTGGAAAGGCAAAGCCTCTTTCTCTTTGGTACCTCATTCTTCAACAACTTAACTTGGTCTTTGGGGGATTACTATGAGCAGTGATCCAAGAGTGGGTTAGAAGATAGGACCCAAATTTTAAGATGCTTTAAGAATCTATTGTCATACTGATCAAAACATGGCACATGGTCAAACTTGAAGTCTCCACAAACTAGAATTATATGTGGTTGAATGGAAGGGGGCATGAGGAAACTGGAGGATTTAGGATTTTTAACCAAAGAATTATTGTTCATTGTGAAAAAAAATTTCTTGGAATTTTCTATCCAAGATTATTAAAATAATTGCATATATAATTCCATATAATACAATAAAGCAAGACCTGATTTTATGAAGAAAGTTAACGTTTTTTTTTTCCACAGTGAATATGTATTTTATTAAGGTGAATTATAAACCGTTTTATTATGGCCCTATGAGTATTTGAGTATCTTTATTTTACATATTATTACCAGAGGATATGTATGTGTGTGCATGTGTGTCTGTATTATATAATGCTAACCAAAATATCCTTATTGATATTACAGTGATTTAAGAAATTAAAGTCAGTTCACCATGATAAATATCTAAGCAAATATTTTTATTAATATATTTCTTCCTGAAAATGAAATCAGTTTTGGGATCATTGATAATTAGTATAATCTCATGTATAAAACCTCAAAGTTTTGCAAGTTTTATTATTCACTATAAAGCTCATCTTTGAAAGGATGTGTGGTCAAAGAAATTTGAGACTCAAGAATCACTCCGTATTTAGCCTGAGTTGTATATATTACTAAAGCATATAAATTACATGACCATATAATACAGTCCATCTGTAGAAATGAACCTCAACTCTCTCCTAATTTGGAAAAATATTTTCAGCCATCCATGCCAATAGAAGCATTGACCTTTTCACATAGTCACATGAAAAAAAAAAAATCACTCTGACAACTGCAAATAATACTGACCTCTTGTACTAAATTTAAGTATATCAAAGTCAGATATTATAGTATGATTGTTCCAAATATACCCTCAAATGGCTCCTCATCTTGTTTATTGTCTTTATCTCAAGGTGCAGGATATTTCACATTTACATCAATCACAAAACTGTCAGAGGGTATTGATGTTTCATGTGGTATTGAATGGCCCTTAATCTATTTTCTGCATTTGGAGAACTTTGATCGACCCATCACAAGATAGAAATAACTATAACAATGCAAAATTGTCTATTTTATCCTTCTCTTCGTTTTCCTTTTCCTCCCCCTACCCTTTATACACTTATTTTCACATATAGGCACATTGACATGTAGAGAGTTTCCATGAATTAACATCACTGATTTTCCCTGTCATTTCTATTAAAATCTAATAAAAAATTTAAGTTAATTTAATAAAAATTCTACATCAACTTCCTTTATTTTTTAAATCAGTAGAACAACTCTGCATCATTACTTATGATGATTTTTGTCTACATAACAATTAAGGACCGGTATTTAGAACATCCTCAGTAACAAACTTACTTTGAATTTTATCTGCAGTCCCAAATTACAGGAATCATATATGGATGTTATAATAGTAAGAAATAATTTTGTAGGCATTATTATTCATATTTCGTTGAAAGTAATAGTAATATTACTAACAACTAACATTTATTGTATGTTAATTATGTGTCCATATCTAATCTAAGCACAGTGCCACCTTCAATATATTTAATATGGGAAATAACTCCTTGAGTTCATCTGATAGTTGAGAAAACTGAAGCATTATGAAGTAACAGAAAATAGTAAAGCAGAAGTGTTTGTTTGATTGGTTTGTTTTTGATTTGTTTTGGTTTTCACTGATACAGTTAATTGAATACCTTATGGAACTGAAGAATTTTTAAACTTTTTTTTTAAGTGTAAAGTAGTCTAAGGATAGTACAATGCATAAATATATTACAAAAGCCAGCCATAAACTTAATCACTTATAAATATTTTACCCTACTTGCCCTATATCTCAGTTTCTGTTTTCAAGAGTAGAAGTATTCTCTTACCTAACCACAGCAGAATTATAGTCACAGTAAACTTAATATGGATACAACTTTTATCTAACCCATATTTCAATGTTTTCATCTGACCCAAAAATGTCCTCTATGATACTTTTAAACAAAAGCATAAGACCCAGTCCTGAAGAGAATAGCACATTTAGTTTTCATGTCTCTTTATTCTTCTTTAATTTAGATATTTTCCCATTGCGCTTTGTTTTTTATGACATTAGCACTTTTAGGTAAATTTATTTTTATTACCATAGTAACATTGCATTATAACATTATATAAGTTTCATATATGCATCATAAAACATCAATATGTGTATATACTCCATTAAGTTAATATTGAAAGTCCAATTATCTCTTTTGAGGGATATAGTGAGACGAAAGTCTTCTGTATTAACAAATGACTGCTGGAGAGGTTGAAGAGATCTAACTGAAAACTTTAACATCAATGGAATGACTATGAACATTTTACTAGTTTAATCTAAACATCAAAATAGTTGAATTTATATATTTATTCTCATCTTTCAAGGAGAGTTGGGCAAATTTTAAGAAACTAGACCAATTGTCACATATATTTCCAATTTTACATTAAATCTAAGTGTCAAACTCAGCAAAAGATATATATCTGAGACTACTTTTGCAACAATGATAAAGTATATAAAATGAGCAGATTAATTAATTTAAACTGTTTCTTTGATATTACCTAGAATGAGCATATAGAATTCACTCTGCAAGATCAGATACTTAATTAAGATAATAGTTGCTTATACTAAACCTCTGGTAGTGGAGATAAAGAGAAATGGATGAATTTGAATAGAATTTGGAAATTAAATTAGCAAGTTTCTGTGATGAATTGAACATAGGAGGTGAGCTGGAGGTCAAGAGTAGGGAGGACTCCTAAGCTCAAGTTTTGCAGATCTGATTTAATGGTGTCATTCGTGATGGCAGCCAAGAAAAGTAGAGGACCAGGTTATGTGAGAGGTCAAAAGTTCAGTTGGGGCATATCCTCTTCTTAAATGATGCAATCATAATACTGCCTTATGTGTGTGTGTGCAGATCGAAAAGACTTCAAGGAGGGTTGTGATGATAAACCTTTCTTAGAACCACCTACATAGAGGTGATAGTAGCAATATTGAATGTGGAAGAAATTGCCTAGGAAGACGATAGAGATAGTGAATGAAAGGGTGTCCATGCATAGCCTTCAGTAACTTCCACATCAAAGGACTTGGTGGATGATGGTTAGAATGCCAAGAGGCTTAGAGAAAAGCAGCAGCTAGAGAGCAAGTGTAAAACCAGAGGGAGTGTACCACAAAAAACTAAAGAAGTAAAAGAGAACCTGAAAGTATTGTGAAATATTCACATTGTCAAAGATGTCAAGAAAGAAAGCAGTTAAGTGTTGAATAATGACTTTAACTTTGGATTCACTGTGGTTATGGGGACTTTATCCAGAACCTTTACTGTAGAGCAAGGCATTTAGAAACCAGACTAGACTGAATGGTCCTAGGAAATTTATAGTAAGAGAATGAGTCCACAAACAGGGGTTTTAAATAATCACTGTGAAGAACCACAATGGTGAAAATGGGAAGTTATTGTGAAGCTGAGAGAGATTGAAAGAGTCCTTCTTGTCTTTAAATAAATACCTATAGGAGTATGTTGATCACTGCAAAGAATCAAGTTGGAAGGTTTGTAGATTATCTAGAAGTATGAAAAGATTATGGAAAATGAATGTATTTTGAGAAGACGGGAAGGGATCTTGACTCAAACCAGAAAATGTGGAATTCACCTTAGATGTAGAAGCAGTCCTTTTGCCATAACAGGACAGAAGACAATAAGGAGAGGAATGAATCTAGAAGGCATTGTAGATTTGGAAAGAGTAAAACAGAGTCCTGTTGAAAAGTCTACATTAGGAGGTAGAACCAGAAACGGCCTTCATCTATCTAGAAAAAAGGACACAAACATAAGCAGAAATTTCCAGGAGCTTGAAGACTGTTCTTCAGATGAGTGAAAGAGGATTTTTTTTTGTACAAAAGCCAGTGTTTAGGATCTCCTGAAGGTGAAGATCACACATTCATCTTGAGAGCATCTGTCCTGTTGTGTGACATTTCTCAGCATTACACTGTCTTCCTGAGCAGGCTGGGAAAAGCTGGTCCTTTGTGGAGGATTGGGTTTTTGCCAGTAAGGTATAATAAAAAGATCTAGGAGTTTGGATGTTCTAACAGAATTATTAAATGGAAGTGTCAGGAAATCTGTGCTAAATGTTAAGAGGAATGATTGGAGCTTAAGTCAAATGAGATAATGTGTCCTGGAAGTTTTGATGAGGTTAAAGTATCAGTTTTTAGCTGAAAATCTAACCCTTGAAGCTGACTACAGAACTGAAGCACCATGTGGGGAAGAGGTAGGGGAGGGGGAAGAACAAAGAGGGAAGAAAGCACAATGGTTTATGGTAGTAGAATATGGGTGGGTTAGAGGTGCACAATGGCGGTAATACCTGATAAGGTACCCCAACATTACCTTAGTTAAAAATAAATTTGTTTATTAATTTTTGAAAAGTCAGTTGTCTTACAACAATACTGTGAAAAAGAAGAGAATGTTGTGCTTAAATATGAGATTTGAATGTGGAGAAACTTCAAGTGATGCTGAGTACGTATATGATAGTTAAAGAGCATAACTGAGAGATGGAATAGGAGAAATTCACCCCCAGCAGGGAAAGAAAGGGCTTGAGAACAAGGGTACAATGAAGTTGAAAACAGCCTGAACAGTAAGGGTTACTAATGGCTTATGGAAGTGTGGATGTTATTGCCAGAGACTTTAATAAAGGGCACCAATGAAAAGACTGGAGATGGAAAACAATAAGAGAAGAAGGTCATGTTCTCTTAGAAGCAATACAAAATACATTGTTTTGTTTTGCATTTTTCAAGAGGATGAGGAAGAGATGATCTGTTAGTGTAAAGGGGTGTAATGGAGGAATCAACCTGTAATCAGCCCACAGAATATCTAGAATAATAGACAAAATAGAAAGTACCTGAGAATGCTGCTGTGAGGCAGTATCTCCAGAGGAGAGCCAAGTTTCAGTTGTGGCAAGGAGAGAGGAAATTCCATGAAGTTGACAGTAAATTAGAATTTGCTAATTCAGAAAAATTGTAAACACACAGTAAAAGGGTATGAAAGTGGGGTGAATCATAGCATGTGTGTGAATGGAATTCTGGGTACTAAAAAAAAAAAACCTGAAGCCCAGAAATTGGCAAATTCCTTTTTAAAAAATGTGACTATATTGCACGCACGGTCCAGGAATTTTTTAACATTGGGGAATTTTTTAACTACGAAAAAAAAATAATAATGATTTCCACGTTCAATTTTATCTCAAATATGCCATAAAAGATGGTTTTGCATGTGCTGCTGCTTCTGTCTGGAATGTTCTTTCCCAAGATGCCTGCTTGGATCTCTTTTTTATCACCTTTAGATCTTTGCTGAGATGGCACCTTTGTAATAGAGTTCTTGCAGAAAGCCCTTTGTCCCACATTAACATTCATACCCACTTCCCAGTTTCTTTTCTCCTTAGCACTTTCCATCCTCTCTCATAGCTGTGATTTTCTTACTTGCTTATTGTCATCTCTCATTTCTCATACAAACATGCAAAGTCCTGGAGGGCAAGCTTTCCAATCACCTTTCATTCACAGTTCTATCACCAGCAGCTAGAACATCCTGGAATATGGTAGAATTAAAAAAAAAAAAATTGCTGAATCAATGAATTAGTCCATGAATGAATTAATAGGCACAGCAATGAGGTCTGAGGACAATTCCAAAAGCGAAGTTACAAAAATATTTGGATCAATGAATACAGTGTTGGCATAGATGTGAGACCCTCCGGGGTTATTGGGTGCAGCACACATGTGGGTGAATAATTCGTGCTATGAGCATTGTAAAGTGGGTTCTTTATTTCAGAGTTACCTCCGGATTACAGGATGATTTTAATGTCATTTGAGAACTTAATTCCCTATCAAATAACCCACTGAATAGTCTCCTTTTGGTTTAATTTTCAAAACTAAATAAAGCACAGTGCTATAACCCTGCATGAGGCTGACTTTGCAGCTGAGCGCCTCCAGGCATGTCAAGGCTCAGATTTAGATTAACTGCCAGTTTCTGCAACTGCAAAAATCAAGCTACAGGACCTTCCAAAGCATGACAATGGTTTCAAAAAGCAGGGCTGTATTTAACTATAATAAACTCCCCAACATCCCTTTTAGAAAGTAGTTAAGATTCTACTTGACTAAATATAGAACATATTTTGGCAGTTTTTAAACATTTTTATTGTTTAAAAAAACAGTAGTCAAAATCTTTTGTCTACTGGGTGAGGATTTCAAATGTGATCATCAATGACTAATCCTCATTTTCCTATTGATTTTCATCTGGACTGTGTTTTTATTTTTCATTGATTTCGCTTGTGTTCTTTTCTAAAATGACCTTAGTAAAACTCCTTTTATAAAGGTGATATACTTGGGCCTCCCTGGTGGTGCAGCGGTTGAGCGCTGCGCTGTGCAGCTGTCGGCAGTGCACGATGCAAATTCGACACCTGGTCGGGGAGAACCCCACATGGTGCAGCAGAACTCTCCTGCCTTGCCCGCTGCTCCCCTCAGCAGTGTATTTCTGATCTGCCTGTTCTGCTCCCCACTCTGTCTCTGGTGAACCCTCTCGCCACCCCACGCCTCTGGCCTGTACCCCAGCTTGTATGTATCAATAAATATTTTTTAAAAATAAATAAATAAAGGTGATATACTTGTACACACACAGACATTCATAGCCCTAGAATAAAGCAAAGTCATTTATAGAACACTTTTAATTAAATATATCTTTCTATGTAGTAAATATATTTATATATAACATTATTAACATTATTTTGGATTGTATGTTTTTGTGCTTGAGTGTTCATGCAGGTTTGTATTTGACTCTCTATCACTGTATGTCTATCCAGGTGGGTAGATAGGTAAGTAGATAGATAGATAGATAGATAGATAGATAGATAGATAGATAGAATTGTTTGAATTTTCCCAGAAATGATTTTGTATAGAGAACATATTGTCTATATGAATAGACTTATGATCTTTAAAATGTTTCTTTAACTAGACAAGCTCTGTGTTTCCCATCTCTTAGCATTTTCTGTGTAATATTGACTGATATTAAATGAGGGGTGGGTGTAGTGATGTCAAAATAGAGTAATGTTTGACTTCAACTCGTGCCGTAGGCACAGACCTGCAGAAGATCCATCACTAATTTCAAGTTTCCTTTTGAACTGGATGGTACTAGATTGTTAACATGTTGTGTAATGATCTGTGTGAATCAATAGGATGTCTGTCCAGTCCTGGGAAGATAAATATGGATGAGCCCCATGTCATCAGTCATTTGCCCTGTTGATGTTAATGTGTATTCATACTCATTGAAGTCATTTAGGAGAGAGAATTGGTCCCAGAATAATCCCATTGCTGCCTTTGGCTTTCAGGTATCAGGAGATAGATCAGATTCTTTATATCTGCATATGGAGAGATCAAGAATGCAGCTGGACAATTTCCTTCTGGCTCTAATGGGACTAAGATAATTCTGTTCATCAGCAATGACTGCAGGCTTAAAGGAAAAATTAAAAAGAAAGACTGTGGCAGAAAACCTAGATTTATCACGTACAATTTAGGTGTTTTAGCAATTTATTTTTCCATGGTTCTAGTAGAGGTTCACTGATCTTCTGGCATTTACTGCTCCTTTTGTGTCTCTGACTTACTGGTCTCTGAGTGCATGCTACCCTAGGGAACTGGATTCAAAGTTTAAAGAAACTTGACTTTTGAATAAAATTGAGCGGGGAGGGCAGAAGGCAGGTGTAAAACAGAATTTTGCTTCCAAATTCCTTTGTCCCTCTTGTATTTGGTAACCATAGGAGAACTAAGACTCAGAGAACAAAATGTCTCTGAAGGGTTGGATCACTAATTCCCTTAATAGTCTGTGGTTAAATGATAACGGTGACATATACTGAGTGCCAGGAGAGCTAGTGAACAGCAACAGCGTCCTACTTTAGAGAATCTTATCTGATCTAAAAACACTTCTTATATTTTAATAAAGCAAGTAATTTACTTTGAACACATTGACTTATTCACCAGGCATACAGCATCTTTATAATACATATTATAGTAACATCATGGAACTATGGGATATAATCATATTTATATAGAAACATAATCTAAATTTATTTAGAAACATAAATCTTAGTGGTCTACAAATTTTTAGAAGAGCTAGGAATTATATTGATAATAAGCAAATGGGAACAGGTCTTTTTGAAATCTTTTATGGTCCACAGATGCAATCGTTTTAAGAGACGAAAGGCAATAGAAAGGAGAAATTAAGACCCCTAGTAAATCATAACTGACCCTAAATTTATAATGAAAGGCATTGTATGTTATATTAATTTTCTCAATATTGTATTTTATATGTACTATAATTCTTTCCCAAAGAGAAAAAAAGTGCTTTTTAGCCTAATAAGAGTATTTTCTCTTTATGGAGATTCAACTATTTGATCCAAACACACTAATCATGTAAGGTAACTTCACTGTACACATGAAAAATCTGAAACTTCAGGAAGTTCATTAATTGGTGAAGTTCACAAATCCAATAATAGAAACTATGTTCTTTCCATTTATACCACAAATGCATCTATTCTTTGTTTTTTCATGGGAAAATCAAGACAAAAATTAATGACACCTAGAAAATTAGGTGATTTTATGATGGATGAAGAAAGATTACAGAAGTTCATGTCACTGAATAAGTATAAATAAAGAAAACAAGTCCTTGTGAGAAAGGCCAGGCAAAATACACTCAGTATAAAGTCTAGCCCTTCATTTAAGACTATTAGTACTTCCCATACTGTTTTATCCCAGAATTTTGGTGAGCTTTTGTTTTAAAAACTATGTTTTTGACATAAAATTACTGGAATTAATATATGAAATTCTATGTACTTGAAGAGCATTGCTCTCTCTCTCTCTCGCTCTCTCTATATATATATCTATAGATCTAGATATATATATATAGATACATAAATATATAGATCTATAGATATACAGATATATAGATATATAGAGAGAGAGCGTGCAATATGCACTATATATATATGGGATTTTTTTACACAGTATCCTCATCTCAGAGAGGTATCTTATTTCCAACAAAATATATATAATTAAAATAATTGTAATACCTATTCATACTTACTTGAACTTTTTTGAGCTCTTATAGTTTTCCACTCCAGCTTAAAAAACATTGCTTCTAAAATTATTAAATAGAAAAAGTAAATTCCCTTCAATCAAACATACATCTGTTTTTTAAGATGTGAAATAGTATAGTGGCAAATTATTTGTTATTATTTGGAACTAAAGAGCCATTCTTGAATTTTAAAAATCAGATGGATTCTCCCAGACACCAAGCTTTGAATAAGGATCCATAAAACTATGGTCATTTAAGAAAAATAATTGATGCATTTAGAATAGTTAAGCAAGTTATGTGGCTATGCTAACCAGATGCATTAAATTTGACAGTGTGTCCCCTTTGGATGGGCTCATTCTGAGTTAAAACTTGAAAATCAAACTGAGTCTGCTTCTCATCAGTGTCAAAACTATCATATAATTTTCTATAAAAGTATATTTTCTTCAATTACTGACCTAGGTTTCCCCTTTTCTCAGTCCCAAGGGTATCCATATTCTGGAAATGATTTGAAATGATGATGTAGATGATGTATTTGAAGCTATGTATTACTTTTTCTTTTTACTGATTATCTCTTTGTTTGGAGATCATTCCTATTTTCTCTCCCTGGAAGAGAAAAAATAAAAAAGAACACCTTCCCTTTCATTATTGGGGAATGGGTTATATGTGGAAATAGGGAAATCTGGCCAAAATTTCTTCTTTCAGTGTGATAATCTGAAGCTGTGGTTCTCAACTGAAGGTGGTTTGGGCCCCAGTTCTCCAGGGGATATTTCCACACTGTTTGGGGGCATTTCTCGTTGTTACAACTTGGGGAGGTTTGCTACTGGCATCCCGTAAATGGAGGCCAGAAATGATGCTGACCATCCTTAATTCACATATCATCCCTCCAACTAAGGGTTTTCCTGCACAAAACACAATAGAGCTGAGAGTAAGAAATCTTCCTCACAGTGAAGAAAATCTCAGGAAAACATTTGAAAGTGTTTGTTACACTTAGATTTACTTGAACAAACTTCACATAAGGAGATAAGGGATATTCTACTTTTTGTTATAATTTATTTAGGAAAGGCTTCATTCTTTTTTTCCCCACAGATAAATCATAGCCTGATCTTCCTTGATGACTTAAAGACAGGCCCTCATCAGTCAACTCCCCAGAGAGAACGCACATGCAAACACACACACACACACACACACACACACACACACACACACACACTCCATTGCCTTTAGAAATATGTCTTTGACCATTGGCTTAGACTGCTCCTACATGCTGTGCCACTGTCTTCATCTCTTTATGTGTGTCAGGAAATTCAGGTGATAATTGCTTATTACAATGAACTGGAAATGGAAGTTCATATTGCAACTGTTTGACTAATTGAATTTTTGATTTCTTATACTTTAGAATGTGATGTCATTGTTGATGACACCACAGAAACTCCAATTGATATACAAAAATTAAGAAAATGAATGAGAGAAAGAGAGAGCGGAGAAGAGGACGATAAGAAGTGTGTGTGGGAGAGAGAGAGAGAGAGAAGAGAGAAAATAGTGAAAAAAAAAGGGAGGAGAATCCAGTAGATAAGTTCCAAGTTCTAGAGCCAAACATTCAAATATTTTGGGGATAATTTTTCTTTTTCCTCTGCATGAACATTGCTCCTTTATTTTTCATAAATAAAACTCGAGCCTGTAGAATAAATGTGGACAAAAAGCAATTGCATTTTTGCCATCAGAATAATTTCAATACAAGATTTATATTCTATGATGATGCAAAAGCATACCTTTCTTTTCTCTCCTCTTACCACACACCCACATGAAATTGATATATTCTTCCTGAATAAATGAATATATTTGCTTTATCAATTCTGTTCTTTCTGGTTTAGTCTTCATCACACCATAAATATCACTAGCTTTTAACTTATAAATACTGTTATAATTTTAAGATATGACATACATTTCTATCTCATAAATAAGTGGGGAAAGAAATGCTTTTGGATTATGACATTAGGTCATCAAAAATTATTTATCACTACTGCGAGGATATAGCTGCTGTTAGTGCTGTCTTTTGGATGCTTTTACAGGACTCCTATAAAAGAATCATTCACGTCAAGATTGAAAGTAGTTTTTGATGGCAATGTGGAAAGGGCCATCAGACCAGTTAATGTGCAATTCTGGTCATTCCCATAAGAATCAGCAAAGGCATATCATCGTGCGATTACTAGAAAAATGAACAGCACTGTTCACGAGTGCTTGGCAATTAATTAAATGATATGCTTGTTCATCTTGCAGGTCAAGCAGATAATTGTGCTGAGAATTGCTTTGAAATCATGCATGGTTCAACTTAGCCCTTTTTCGTCCCAGGAGAGATTTGCAGGTCACACAGCATATCACACTTCTAGTGGATGGAGGACTAATACTGGCTAATCCTGTTAGCATACACAATGGGATAAGAACTAGCCAAAGATTCACATTTACATGGTACAAGTTAACATGCCCATTAAAGATCCCTTGCATGCTTTCACTTACTTTTTTTGCTTTGCAGTTATGATATAATAATCACGGTAAGTTTAACAAGTTAGATTTCATTTGGCTTATTTTTCTGTAAATGGTCATCTGGCAGCAGCAGCATTTGAGCTTCATGAAACTTTGTGTATCCATCATGTAAATAAAACTTAACATATTTTCACTCCCTCCCCAAATTAGCAACTATACATTAAGAGTAGCTATTGATTTTTATTTTAATGCTAAAATTTCTAGGCATCTGTAATTATAGATTATTAACTCATCATTAAAATATTTTTCAAAAACTACTTTAAGGGAAATCCAATGCTTAGATTAATCACAAGCTATTTAATAATTTAAGTGAATATATTTTATTGATAGTATAATATATATTACATTGTTATTACTTTGGAACAGAGTTTTTATTTATTTTTTTAAAGTCTACATAAGGTAGAAAATTCTTATCCTTAACTAAATTCAATTTTAGAATTGAGTTAATGATCAAAGAGCTGAAGATAAAAGAGATCTATAGAAGATTATCTAATCCACCAATCTTTGTTTCAAATTAGAAAATAGAGGTCCAGAGAGGTTAAGCAAGTTAAAAAGGTTACACAGCTTTTGTGATTGCATTGGAAATGACTTCAGATCATTTGATCCCTATGACATTTTCTATTGAACCACAAAATAAGTAGTGATACAAGTTACTTAATAACCCTTTTTGATGTGAATCTTTAATATTTCCTATCCCAACCTACCTGTTCAACTGCACAGAAATTAATCATTAAAGCCACCAATAAGCCAATTGAAAAACTTAGAGGAACTACTGAGACATTGGAATGAGGAAAAATAAATTGTTTCAAGAGAAGCAGCCAACTCTGCCTTTGTCAAAAAAAATCTGCTTTATAGTTACAGTTAATGGGCTATAGGTTCTGCTGATCTTTGGGAAAAGTAGATATTGTTCTATATAAATAGCCAATAGAGTTATACAATTCTTAGTCTATAATGAAGGTTATTCCTTTACCTAATTTTTGTCTTGATATCTATTGAATAAATAAGATGATTTGGCTCTTTTCACCACACAAAATAAGAGTATCTATATAAATTTGGACTGGTCACTTTTAATTTTTTTTTAGAAAGGTAAAAGCAATCCCCTCATCTGCTTCATTCAGAATATAAGCTATTCATTATTATTTAGAAAACTTTTTAACCATAGCATTTAATAAACTGATATAATTAGCTTTAGTTGATATTCTGGAATATTCTTGTGAATATTTTTATGTATACTCATATTAGAACATGGAGATTTAATCATATGCCATAAATATATCAAAGCCCTCTTTGGAATAAAATAGGATTTAGTATTAGATGCATTTTGGACTCAAAAATTTATTATATTTGTTGGGACTCCCTGGTGTCACAAGAGGTTAAGTCTCGGCATTATGAAGCTATCAGCAACTACTGCAGCACGAGTTCCATTCCAGCCAGGGAGCTAATACACATGACACAGCAGACTTCTCCTGCCTTGCCTGCTTCTCCCCTCAGCAGCATATTTCAGTCAATCCGCCTGTTCTGCTCCCCACTCTGTCTCTGGTGAATCCTCTCACCCCACCCACACCTCTGGCCTACACCCCAGCTCTTGTGTGCATAAATAAATAAATCTTTTAAAAATATTAGATTTGGTAAGTTTCAAACACCAATACCTACAGGGTTCCCGGCAGGTACTGAACATGCATGAAATAACCTAAATATAAGAAAATGTATTGAAAGTGGTTTAGGATGTGCCATATTCCTTAAAATGAATCTTTTCATAATATAAATCCCAGCCCAAGACTTCTCAAAGGACAATAGTAAATAAAATTTACATTTAAAATTTCTCAACTTATATATTGTAGACTGTATCACTCATCGTGCAGAACAAATAAAACTATTTGGGGACCAAATGCAAGATGCAGAATATTTGTTTACATTCACTTGGGAAAATTTCTCAGAATGAAAAATATTGTCTATATAGATTTCCGTGTCTAAGTGGCCTTTTTTCTGCTACAACTATTTTATTTATATAATCTTTTCAAAAAATAGATTTTCTACTTTTTCCCATCTCCAGTTTTTGTAACTCTATCACATATATAATAAGAATTTTCCTAGAGCACATTTTCAAGTACTTTTTATTACTAACCCTTGAAAGCTTACTACAAAACTGAAGCAGCAGAGTGGGCTGGGGTTGGGGGAGAGCTAAGAACAAAGAGGGAAAAAAGCACATGGACTATGGTGGTGGAATATGGGTGGCTTGGCAGTGGGTGCACTATGGTGACAATATCTAATAGAGGTTCCCAGATATTACCTCAATATTGTTGAGCTTACCTCATTTGTGTGTGTGTGTGTGTGTGTGTGTGTGTGTGTGTGTGTGTGTGTATGTATGTGTGTGTAGAAGAACTGGGGTGTAGGTCGAGGGTGGGGGGAGGTGAGAGGATTCACTAGAGACAGAGTAAGGAGCAGAACAGGCAGATTGACCGAAAGACATTGCAAGGGGAGCAGCAGGTGAGACAGGAGAGTTCTCCTGCACCATATGTTGGTTAGCTTCTTGGCAAGGGATAGAACTAAGGCCACCTCAGTGATAGCTCTGAGACTTAACCCTTACGCCACTAAGGAGTCCTTTGTTAATTAAAATTTAAAACAGAGTGCAATCCTGTTTTTAAAAAAATTAAATATGAACTAAAATTTAGCAAGATACTTATTTTCATAACTTTTAAATTAGTAGCCTATTATTGCATTGATAAAAAAATAATTTTTATTGCTGCCAGAACATATCTTAGAATTGTAAATCATTTATATTATTTAGAGTTGGGTTTATTTGGAATGTCATCATGTCTGATTGTCTACTAATTTATATGAGATACTTTTTCTTTAAATAACTACATACTGTTAATGGTAGAAACATTTATTTTAAGCTTTAAATTTTACAACACAAATGAAAATAAGATCCTCTCATCCCCCTCCCCCACCAAAAATCCTCTTTTTAAATGAAGTTCACATGCATGTTTTATCCATGCGGCTACTTCTATAATGATGATCTACAGCTCAAGCAAGAATGTCAATGTCAGGCACATTTTGAGAGTAAAGTAATGCAATTTACCACCCACAACGCCAACCCAGAGGAAGTTGATGAAAAATTGTGCCTGTACTAAACAGAGAATAATTAAGAATTCTTCAAGAGCCCTGCGTTGGGCACAAAGCTATACGAATATGTAACTTCCTTGGAAGGAATTTGTTAAAATGTCAGTTTTGAGAGATGACAGTCAAAACCTTTGCTGAATTTTTCTCTGAAATCATAAGCCTCTTACAATAAAGGCATATCTGAAACCAAAGTCTAATCCTGTAGTTAATTTTAGTTAAATAGGAAGTTTAAAAAATCAGGTGGAATCTTTAAAAATACATATGTTATCTTCTATCAACTTAGGAAATCTTGCAGCTGTTCATATTTTCACTTCATAACACGTGTCACTGTGACAAATGAAAAATATTTTCATCCACTAGGATTACTGGGTTGCTGAAAAGCAATAAACAAACTGTAACGAGAATTATGTATATAGCTGACAGTTAATCAGACTATTCAGAGAGGTAACATAGAGAATGAGAAAATCGGATAAATTGTTTTCTGCTGGCAAATGGTCTACATTACATTAATAATGTATTAGCTAAAATGTGTGAATATTTTGTGCTGATGTGGTTAGCATTGACTTATTTTAATGATTCCTCAAAAATTCATGGTGGAACTATTAGATACAACTCCCTTTGAAATGATCTTTCCAATAGTTTTTTCATCTCTAAGGTTAATTTTTATCAGAAAATTTTTATCAGAAAAGTCAGTAGGATGCTTAAAAAATAATAATGCTCATTTTATTTAATTTAAAACATAAAATTAACAAAAGCCTAAGAGAGGATTTGTGACTTTTTGTTGTTGTTGTTGCCTGCTGAAAAGTGGGGAAAAAGAAGATCAACAAAAAATTGAATTGCTATTTATTTTCCTAGGACATATACTGGCACAAAATAGTTTACTTAATAAGTGTCAGGTGATATATTAGTATGTGTTTTACTTTTTCCCCTCAACAGAAGAAATAGTACTTTTCCTCTTAAAAAAGCAAGATTGCTTCATTTCAGTAATGTAATTCTCTTACATGTGGATGTTTGACATAAATAAAGATCTAAGAATCATTAATGTCTGTTGTCGATGAAGATGACATTTAAGTTATGGAGTTAATGCAAATTAAACTGTCCAAGGGGGGAAGTATTTTAATAGCAGTTGCCAAAAAGAATAAAAGTCTTCTGTACATACAGCGATCATGCACAAATGCTCTCCAATCAGGCTATAATTTTTATGTATGTAAATGGTGGGACTGGGGCTCTAGGTCTATTATGCAAACAGTCCTTTGTCCTGTCAGGTTATGGAAGAAAAAGACCATAATCTTTGGTGTCCTGGAGAATGTTTGCTGGTCCCTGGGGACTGACTGTCATTTAATTTAGGCAAGTTCGTATCTGCCTTAGCTCTGTGTATTTACATATAAATTGTTTCTTGTGCAGGCAGGAGGGGAGAGGCAAAGAACCCAGCTATATTTCAAACTGCTCCCCCCAATTATTTTAAGATGTCTGCTTTCTCATGTGGGGTGTGATCCCAGCAAATGAGTAGGGGGGCTTGCTACAAATGGAAGATCTGTATTCTCCCACATGTGGAAAATGAGCATCAAATGAAAAATATTTGCACATGATCTGTTTCTACACATATGAAAAGAATTGGTTTAATATGGAGATGTCTTGCTATTTTTACATAAATGCACAGAACCTGCAGAACTAATATATTCTTGTGCCAAGCAGAGATTCTTGGATTGCTTATGGATACCTTGGTTTTGACCTGATTCATTAGCATCTAGTGATCCACTTGCAGATTATCACCTGCCCAAGCTGGCATGAAGGAAGTTACACATGCATTTTAGGAGAGAGAATGTGCATTTGACAAAGCTTTTTACCAGTGCTATCATCATTTTCTAAGATACAGAATTTGAATTATAGCAGTTCAAAGATTGCTGTGTTGAAGATGTAGGAAACTTACAGCATTCATAAACCAAATGCTTTTTATGGTTCAGGGCATTTAAGTGAGAGAAGAGGCAATTAACCTCAAAGTAAGAACTATACTACAAAACTGAAAAAATAATTATATAACAATTACTAACAGAAGATAAAACCAAAAATAAAAGCACTAGGACTAGATCTTTGTGCCTGCCGCATATATTAATCACCTACTATATTTTTTTTTTTCCATTTTCTACTGGGTAACATTTGTTGAGCACTTCCTGAGTATCAGGCATTGTACTAAGTACTTTATATGCATTAGGACATTGAATTCTCCCTACAATTTTATAGGGTCAGTAACTTCATTTTCCCATTGTCCTCATTAACATAAGGAGGTTAAGTAACTCCATCAAAGACACACGGTGAATGACAGGAAAGTTCCATTGAGTCTGCATTTCACATTTTAACCACTATGTTCTGTGACCTAACACTGTCTACTAGAAAATCAGAAAATTCTTACTCCTACACTTTTCTTTTCTTTACCTATTTCCTTTATTAGCCATATGTTACATCTTACCCAGGACACAATTGCTGCCTGTGACTATGTGGAAATTTGAGGGTGCTGATTTTTCCCTATCAATAAACTTTTACTGAGCAAAAAAGTTTACAAATATTCCAACTATAATTCTACATCTAGAAAGAGGAGTTGGGATGGAGGAACGTTAAGATGGTATGTACAGAATGTTAAGGGGTGGGGGAAGGCAGAGAGTGAACCAGAGAGATTTCACAAGAAATGGGTTACTTGGGGCAACATAAAAATGTAAAATTTTCTTTGAATGCTGTGCCAGATCGTTGCTGACAATTGATTGAACTCATTTCTACCTTCTAAATGGTTGGAGGCAGTAGACAAAATTAAACTTAGAAACAAAAGAATCATTAGGTATCAAATAATAAAAGAGGAAATTACTTAATTTGCTAATTGGATCTTGAATGTAACACTAAACTGTGGAAGGTTTAACCTAAAAATAGAAAATGTGTTAACTGTATTTTCCAAATCATTCAATTTTAAGTTCAAATAAAAAAATTCGGGCCTCCCTGGTGGCGCAGCGGTTGAGCTGTCGGCAGTGCGCAATGCGGGTTCAACGCCTAGCCAGGGAGAATCCCACATGGTTTGGCAGACCTCTCCTGCCTCGCCTGCTGCTCCCCTCAGCAGTGTATTTCTGATCTGCCTGTTCTGCTCCCCACTCTGTCTCTGGTGAACCCTCTCACCGCCCCACACCTCTGGCCTGTACCCCAGCTTGTATGTATAAATAAATAAATCTTTAAAAAAAAATCATAAATTTGTTCATTGCTCTGTTATGATACAATTTGGTTTGACATTTAGCTTTAATATACATCTTTAAGGAATTGTCTTTTTTAATTTAACAACACTGAGGAAATTACATTGGTAGCCAAACCCCAACTAAAAATAGACGCCAAAATCTGTGATTATAATAAGTCATTAACTTTAAAATTCACATGATGCCAGACATTATTAAACAACTCATAAAAGAAGCAACACAACAAATATTCAGTCAGTATGATATAAACCTGAAGGTAGCATTGCTTTTTATATCCCCTTCACTTCCCAAGTGAGGTTAAATGATATAATAGGAACATTTACACACAAGCACGCGCGCGCACACACACACACGCAGGAGCTCAGGTCTGAAATATCTTAGGGTTCTTAGAGAAGTAGTGAAGTGGGGAAACCCAGGTAGGCAAAATAAAAATATAGGCTAACATGGTTGTGACCACTGAGCATGAATTTCAGTAAGGAATAGTCCAGTTATAAAAGGAAATGTTTGTTTCTTGATTATCCAACCAGGTAAATAGAGATTTTCCCTAAGCTTCATGAGGAGTAAACACTTCACCATTAATCCTCTGTAAAGGATTAAAGGACAGGAGCAATGTCTTTTTCCATAATGCCTTTGGAAAAATGTAGACTTGTTTATTATTCAAATTTTATTAAAAACATTTTAATGCCATGTGCAATATACTAATGATTTACAAAAAAATAAGTCATTTTGATTTCAGCTTTTCAGAAAAGCAATTTCCAAATTGTCTGCATAACAAATGTCATAAATCCATAGTAGAACTATACTTTCCCATAAGTGAAAACCTTAAATGGGATGGAGTGAAGAGACTTTAAGAACTCTAGTCTTTTGATCAGTCAATAAAGAAAAGGAAACAGCTGATATTGATCCAGAATCAGAATAGTGCTAGACTTTCTGAAGCAACCCAAATGCCTTTGGGAAAGTTATTTTTCAAAAGTGTCTTCCCACCCCATTTCCTCACCTGGCTCCTCCATCCTCTGGGGGTATTCCTCCTTGAGAGAGCTGCTGATTCCTAGATTGTGTCTACAAAGGGAACAATGTTTTCCTTCTTAATAGAATCCCAGAGAAAAGGTCACAGGTTACCCACTGCACCGCTCAAGATTGCGGTGGCCATTCCATGCCCTGTGCTCAAGGCTGGGTCTTGTCAAGGGCTCATCTCTTAACTCTGAGCAGGAGAAAAGGAAACAAAGTTTGACTTGTGTTTTTCCATATAGGACATATGTTTACTTATATTTCTTTTTAAATATAAAATGTTCTTTTTATTTTATTATGAAGAATGAAATTATTGTCTACCCTGTAGGTGACCAATAAATTCAAGTCTGAAAAATGAATCTTGATCTTTGAAAAATAAAAGCCACACAAAATAATGCTCTGACTTTCTGTACCATTTGACTTATATA